>LVTN01000012.1:569295-699394 GCA_001649415.1 Musa itinerans | reverse complement strand
GATCTGGTGAAGATACTAGGGTACAATTTGTATTTTATTATCAATAATGTTGCCTTTAAATGGTCTGAATTGTATTCTTAGCGGTGAGTTATACATATTATTAATTATAAGTTCTTTATTCTCAAGTTATTGGACCGGGATGGATTTCTGGAAGAATCCATCTCAATGTAATTAGCCAGGCTTAGGTCATCCCGGCTCGGACCGGCCTGTTAAGCCGCCCTTTTTGACTCGCGGCCCAGAGTCTGAAGCCCTAGGCCGATGGCGCATATAAATAAAACCTGACTAGGGTTGTTCTCGTTCTGCTTTCTCCCGCGGCCGCCTTCGCTTACCCATCGCCCCCTGCACGAGAGAGATCGTAGGTGCGTGCGAGTACTTCCGAGTCCCCAGTTCTTTTTTCGCTTGTTATCGATTTATCAGTGGATGTTGTGATGTCCTGGTAGTTTGTATTCTGTCATCCAGCAATACTGATTGTCGGTTCTCTCGGTCTTCTATCGACTTTTTTCGATTTCTGGAGGACTTATACGCCAATTAATTTCTTGTAGCGCATGATTTGCATGTTTAGTTGGTTACGATGATTTGAGTCTTAAATAAGCTTCGAGTAAAGTGAGTTGGTTGTTTCTTGATATGATTTGCATCTTTAGTTGTTTACTTTGATGTTGTGGTCTAATGGGCAGTTTTGCTGTTGTTTAATATATACATGAATTTATATCTCGATCTGGTACTGGTTGACCACTTAGAATCATTGGCTTGATATGCTTCATGCTTAAGTTAATCGAAGTGTCTGTAATTTTTCCCATGTAAGAAGAGGTTGGCGAAGAAACGTCACTTGACAGTCTGTTTCAAGCACCTTAAGAAGAGAGCACACAGCTATTTGTCTTAATTTGGTTTTGGGTTAAACAGGATTAAGCTGGTGGTTATTGGTTTGATTACTCAAAGGGCTAATTTTACCTAATTAGAATAGTTAACCTGAATAATCACTTGTCCTGGAGAGCGGGTTAGAGTAGCTCACTCTCGTTTTCTTTGTTGATCTAATAATTGAGTTAGCTAGCTAGTTAAGTGACCAAACTAAAGAAATGTTAAAGGCTAGTTAACCGAGTTACGTGTTCTTTACAAATGATTAATTAAAACTTGTTTTCTTTGATCGATCAGAACTCAAGCCCTTAACAGTCGGATGCACTCTTGAGTAGACATAACTATGATGCCTTGCTTAGTTTTGCTCTGCCTCCACCGTAAGCCAACCACACCCTCATCATAGGTCATATATTCTACTGAGTTAATTTTCATCACGTAAACTAGTGGGTTTTAATTTATTTCATTCAGTACAGATTTCACTACTTCATCAAAATTTATCATATAGGTCATCGTATATACACTGTCAGAACAACTAGCGCAAGGATGCTACTTTCCTGCTGATGGTGTTCTGCAAGTTGCCATGTAATATGATAACTTACATCACTTTCCATTTATGGCAATGAGAAACTTGGTTGACACAAGTGCACTTCAAATGGTGGCACACTATTCATGTTTCTTTTCTTGTAATTTGGTTTCATTGTCGTGCCATTATTTGGTTCTTTGTTTTCTTTGGAAGTGGGAATTATGATGAGCACTCTTATCTGATTGCATTGCGTAACCGATATGATTAGGACCAAACAACCAGCATATTCCTAAAATAGTTTCTGTGTTTGCCGAGGTGAGCTATTAGTTTCCCCCCTTTCATTTCTGTGGTAAAGTGATTTATATTCTCCCACTAGTTCTAAAATATAATTGTGAAGTGATTGTTATCAGTGGCATTATGAAGCTCAACCTAGTATGCTTTTATCATGACAGAAACTCTATTGATAGTCAAATTTTATCCTGTCTTCGTCTAGTAGCAGTACGGGGTTTTGCACAGTGTTTTTAGCATCACAGAACCTTTGATGATACAAAAATTTTAATCCATTTTCATGTTGGGTAGTGGTATGAAGTTTTTCTGCTGTGCTTGTAGCATGATTATATTATCCAGATTGATTCTTGCAACATTAGATACTCCAAATATAAAATCTAATATAGCCTCTCAAAATAATTGCATTTGTTCCAGATTGATTCTTGCAACACTAGATACTCCAGATATAAAATCTAATGTAGCCTCTCAAAATAATTTCATTTGTTCCTCATTTTTACTGACTGGCATAGCTGGATTAAATCTACTATTATGGCTGTTAAAGTTGAAATATAGTTGCAGATATGGTTTTAGTAAGATCTCTGCTTTAATTGGTAATGATTTGTTATAGCTGGTTTGTTTTAGTAATAGTTGCAGATATGGTTTTAGTAAGATCTCTGATTTAATTGGTAATGATTTGTTGTTGATTTTGCCAAATGCACTAATAGCTAGTGAAATATATGGATTTTGTTTAGGAGGCTATGTGGGGAAAAAAAAATCATCTGAACCACAACATTTGTATCATGCAATCACATGGTAAAAATTCAGACATGCAAAATTGCATTTGCTTGTAACTTCACCTGCATTTATTTATTCTTTAAAGAATATATAAAAAATTCAGACATGCAAAATTGCATTTGCTTTAAATGTATACAAGGAATATTAATGAAAAACTAAAACAAAACTGATCACAAAAACCAAAGCATTTCAAAGATTCATCAACCTCAGTGCCATAGCTGAGACATCATGTCCACACACTCACTGCAACCTTTAAATGTTCCATCTAGTTTATTTGATCTGCTGTTTGTCACCTCTTTTCTTCTTATTGTGCTGATGGTGTTCTGCAAGTTGCCATGTAATATGATAACATCCTTCACTTTCCATTTATGGCATTGAGAAACTTGGTTGACACAAGTACACTTCAAATGGTGGCACGCCCTTCATGCTTCTTTTCTTGTAATTTGGTTACCATCTCCACCTGGAATGCATTGTTGGCTTTAGGTAACATGTTTTAACCATGAGAAATTTGGGGACTGCTGCCTTGAACTCTTCCATTTTCGATTCACTGCCATAGCATTTTCATCATATCTGGGACTTTATATCCTATGGCATTTTCATCATATCTGGGACTTCATATCCCTACTTGTCCATTGAGACCTTTGCATGATTTCATGTGTGAATGCAATTTCTGCTGTTTAAATGTCTTCCCACATTGCCTGCGTGACAAATTTGCAACCAATTAAACCAATCATTAGTGAAATGGATTCGAGCATAAAGCAATTAATTGCATTGACACTTCCATAGGACCATGAGCAAGTGATTTATAGTAACCGGATATTATGAAATCTCTATGGGTTGATTATAAATTGCCTTCTGCATTTAAACATTCTTAAAAAAATTACAATAGAATTAAAAGTAAAACATCTAGATTCATTTACTCTAATGTCATTGATTTAATCGATAAAAACAATAGGTAAAAAGATAATTTTAATATTTCAGTTGATAATAGCGGATGGAGTTTGGGGTTATAGATGGTTGTTATGGACTAAGAGAATGACGACGTGAGATAAGAGTTGCTGCACGTCGGCGTCGACACAGTTGTCGAGCGACGAAAGGGCTATTGATGTCGAGCGACCCTTTTGTCACTCGGTAACTACATCGACGTCGACGTAGATGCAAAGCGATGAAAATTTCGCTCATTGCATTGACGTTGATGCAATTATCGAGCAATGTCGCTATGCATCTATACATTGACGTCGATGCAAATACTGAACAGTCCTTTCATCGCTCGGCAACTACGTTGACGTAGTGAATGACCTTTTCGTCGCTCTGCATCGGCGTCGATGCAGTTGTCGAGCAATGATTTACTTCGACGTTAATGCAATTACTGAGTGACGTCACTTTGCATATGCATCGGTGTTGATGTAGTGAGCAGCCCTTTTGCCATTCGACAATTGCATCAACGCAGACTCAATGAGCGACCTTTTCGTCGCTTTATAAAAACAATAGGTAAAAAGATAATTTCAACATTTCAGTTGATAAGAGTCGCTCTACATCGGTGTCGACGCAGTTGTCGAGCGACAAAAGGGTTATCGATGTCGAGCGACTCTTTTGTCGTTCAGCAACTACATCGACGTCGACGTAGATGCAGAGCGATGAAAATATCGCTCATTGCAGTGACATTGACATAATTATCGAGCGATGTCACTATGCATCTATACATTAACGTCGATGCAAATACTGAACGGTCCTTTCATCGCTCGGTAACTACGTTGACACAGTGAGTGACCTTTTCGTCGCTCTGCATTGGCGTCAACGCAGTTGCCGAGCAACGATTTACTTCGGCGTTAATGCAATTGCTAAGTGACGTCACTTTGCATATGCATCGGTGTTGATGTAGTGAGCAACCCTTTTGCCACTCGACAATTGCATCAACGCAGACGCAGTGAGCGACCTTTTCGTCGCTTCGCATTTACGTCAGCGTCAACGCAGTTATCGAGTGACGAAAGGGTCGCTTAGCATCAACATAGGTGATTCTTTTGTTACTCAACAACTACGTCGATGCAGATGTAAAGAGGCGAAAGGATCGCTCAACAATTGCATCGGCGTTGACATAAATGCAGAGTGGCTCTCGTCTTTCATCGTTGCTCTCTTCATCCTCAATAGTCACTTGCGACCTCTAGCGGTATCGTCGTCTACCACTACTAACATCGTCCGTCACAGCCAATGAGAATATTGAAATTATGTTTTTATATTTTCATCTATAAAATCTACGAATTTAGGGTAAATGGACTTAGATGTTTTACTTTTATAATTATAAAAATTTTAATATAAATTTTTTAAGTATTGGTGATCGAAATACTAAAGAAGTCTAACTACATGGCTAATATATAATTAGCCTAACATGTATCCAACTTTGGGTGGTACTCTTTAAGGACATAATTTGGACTGCTATATCAGATATCAATCACTATTGCAGCAATACCTATGAATAAAGAGTGAATAATGGTGTGCCATAAAACTTGGATTCGTATCTTCACGTAGTCGGACTCTGAGCCGTGTGTTTCTCAACCAACTACGACTCGATCCGAGTCACACGAGTCACGAAATAAGAGACGAAGAGTGTGACTTACGAGCAAGTGGGTGTCGCCGCCGGCGTGGAAACCGGGGCGGCTTCCTGCTTCCCCGCCTTCCGCCACCTCCTCCCCCCGCCGCTCTTCGTCCTCCCTTCCCTGCCAATTCCAACTCTTGAGCACACAGCAGCAAGGCTTGTAAATGCAAAGCAGATGACTCCTAATGGCAACGATGCGATCACCTTGAATCCTCACTGTCGCCGCCGCGGCCACCGCCGGACCGCTCCTCTCCCTCTCGGCTTATCGGCCGCAGGGCCCCGTCGTCGGTCTGATCCGCGGTCTTGCACCGGAGGATGTTACGTAGCGCCTGCGTCGCTCGCTTCGAGCAGTTGTTGCTGTCGCGGCTGCTGTCCATTATCGATGCCCCTCTCTCCTCCTCCTTCTCCTCCTTCGGCTTCTCCTTCTCTTCCTCCTTCGACGCGTCGATCTCGGGTGCCGCTTTCTGCTGTGTTGGCGATGGCGGCAACACCAGCAGAGTGTCGGCGTCAGATGAGGCCGCCACTTTGGGTGGTTCCTCATCGACCGCCAACGTCGACGTCAACGCCGGCATCATCACCTGGTCATCGGTGAAAGCAAACGATGCACATGAAGTCAGAGGAGATGAGTGGGTAACAGAAGGGGGGGGTTGCTGTGCTGCACCTGTTTGCTGGGGGTGGAGACGGGAGAATGCGTGGCGAGCTCGGAGCCTTTGAGCACGTATTCGGCGTCGGCGAAGGGCGTGATGGGGTCGTCGTCCATCAGGTCCTGCCATATGTATCCGCCTCGATACCGTCTGAGAAATCACACCCATGTAATCATGGCACGAATAACATCGAACGAAGAGGAGGAGACGATGGAGTAGATCACCTTTTGTAGGACCAGGCGAAGGAGTCGGCCATGTCCTTCCCTCTGAACTCCGACAGCCATCTCTTCACATCTGGCAGATCGAGCAGGCGCAGGAAATAAAATAGTTGGGAAACCAGCCGAAGAGATAGATCAAAGAGGTGCAACCAAAAGGGGAGGCACAGTACCGCGAAGGTAAACGTGGTCTCGACGACGGCGACGGATGCGGAGGAGGTGCGGGTGCTCCGCCCGGCCATTCCGGCTGAGGAAGTACACCACGTTCACTCTCCTCATCTCTCCTCCTCCTCCTCCTCCTCCTCCTCCTGCATTGGGTACCTCCACGGGCGTCATGGCGCATGCAAGTAAGTATCAGGGATTGCTGCATCCACCACCTATAAAGCCATCAACTCAGTCAGGGCTTCCATCGTCACCGAGCATACGTGAGTTTTATACAAGAAGGATTGCAGGACTGGCAATAGGAATATTTTAAGGTTTAATCGTCGTTAATACTCGTCGAAAAATAAATAAGAATAGTTATTGCTATTACCATAAAACAATTCCTTCGCCCAAACAAAAATTAGTATGCCATTAACACCCACATTAACTCTGGCAGATGCACAAGGGTTTGGTATATATTTGCCAACATGACACACAATCTCCAGAAATCGATGCATATTATTTACTCTTTCCTATCCATCATAATATATGTTTGCAAGTTGTTTTTGGTCAGAAATGTAGACATTCAACTCATAACTGTGATGAGGAAGACAACTCATGACTGGTCAGCTTATAAAAGGTCTTACTGCATAATATATATATATATATATATATATATATATATATATATATATATATATATATATATATATATATATATATATATATATATATATATATATATATATATATATATATATATATATATATATATATATATATATATATATATATATATATATCCCTATGAGAAACACACAACATTATTTAATGATTTCAGATATTGGTGGATGGAGTGAAAGTAAGTAATAATAAAACCAACAACAACAATAGAATAATGCAATAATGAAATAGCTGAAAAATGAGGTCAACTTAGAATGCTGTCAGAATATAGTTGAAAAAGGAATAGAGGCGATGAGCACATCGGTGTTGGGTGTAGTTGTTAGCTCTCAAAGGCAACGAAAGGCTAAGTTTACTGCCAAAAGGAACCACTGCACGAAAGGAAAAGCCAACACAGATGCCAAGTTTACATGACCTTATTTGCGGGCGAATTATAGCTCATCCTTTATAATTACACCTTCTTTACTTGGTATTTAGATTTAAAAAATTTATATTAAAACCTTTATAGCTATGAAAATAAAACATATATATTCATTTCTCCTAAAAGAATAAAAATAATAATTTTAATATTTTAATGAGTAGTGACAAACAGCATCAAGTGGCAAATGATGGCATTGCTAAGGGCCGCATGTGACTAATATGGATGAGAAGAGTGACGATAAGAAATAAGAGTCACTCTATATTTACATTAATGCAGTCCTTTATAATTACACCTTCTTTACTTAGTATTTAGATTTAAAAAATTTATATTAAAACCTTTATAGCTATGAAAAATTAAACATCTATATTCATTTATCTTAAAAGAATAAAAATAATATTTTTAATATTTTAATTAGTGGTGACGAACAGTATCAGTGACAAATGATAGCATTGCTAAGGGCTGTGGGTGACTAATATGGATGAGAAGAGTGACGATGAGAAATAAGAGTCACTCTATATTTACATTAATGATCATTTCGTCGCTCGATAACTATGTCCATATCAATACAGTGAGTAGTTTTTTTTATCGCTCTACACCTATATCGACATAAATGCAGTTGTCAAGCGACATCATTGTGTATCAACGTAGTTGATGAGCGACTCTCATCTCTCGTCACCGCTCTCCTCATCCACAGCAGTCACTCGCGGCCCCCAACAATGTCACCGTTCGCTATCATCGAAGTTGTTCATCATAACCAATTGGAACATTGAAATTATCTTTTTGTATATTATTTTTATATTTTTATTGATAAAATCGATAACGACAGAATAAATAAATCTAGATATTTCACTTTCTTAACTATAACTAGAGAGATTTTAATGTAAATATTTTAAATCTAAAAATCAAAATATTAAGCAGGTCTAATAAGAGATAATATATAATTATATGATTACCAGAGGGAAGAAGGTGGACATCAATGCTTTTGCTATTTGGCATATTTCACTATGAAAAGTTATCAAAGATTGTCACTAAATAACTATCATGATTTGACTTTCAAGAATTTGTTGCCTCTTACGAAGGCTTTGCGTGATGGCCAACTCTGAATGCCAACCTTTCAGTGTTGTCTTTCTTATATTATATAGATTGGAGTACAAGACTTGGCAATTGTATAATGCACCAATCCATCAAAAATACCTTTTCATAAGAAACTTGGGGTGAAAAAAAGGAGAAATAAAACAAAATAAAACATTCAACTTCCAATACAATGAGGGGAGCTCAGCTTCTTGAGTCCTTAGATTAGGGAAGCTGATGGGAAGCAGTCAACACAAATATCACTTCGAAAGCCAGTCTTAACTCAGGACAAGAGAATTGTTGCGTGAGGTGTTGACCTCACATTCATCTTTGGCATTGCACAAAGGACAAGAACAAGCATTCGATGTTTGGTAGTGCCTCTTTCCCTTGAATGGCTCGAGGATGGGTTTATAGATGAAAGAAGGGGAGGAAGTATTTAACCATTAAATACTTTATGTTGATTGTAAATTGTGTTAAGTTTAAATTAATAGTAATAAGCTCATGTAATTTCTTTATAATGTAACAATGGTATGAAGCTAAGTCGATAGGACTTTCACATTATGATATGTATTCTTTTTTCTATTTGAATCCTTTGTTATGTGTTATGTTTAATGTAATGTTTGTATCATTCGTTATGATATGATCTAATAGAATAATTAAATCATCATCTTAATAATCTTAAACCATCGATCAAGGCATTTAAGCTCAAAATAATAGTATCATACCGTTCTATCACTATAAACCAATTCAAATGTCCATTCAAATATTACCCGTCAATTTCAACATCTAATTCGACACTTATATCTTAGCAATAATTAGATTCGTAAATAATTCTAGTCTCAAGATCTTATTAGCTTCTTAAGTCGACAATGATTTTAATTATTTAGGTCGAATCAGATAAAGATTGTAAAAACATCATAGTAAAAACACTTTGGATATTTATGTTCCTTTGCGACCATTATTATCAAAGTTCAAAGGAAGTAGATGATACCATAATTAGATTACAAAACTTTTTAGTTATCGATGAGAAAATATTTTCTTCGACACTATTTATAGGTCATCAATACCTATAAATAGTGTGAGACGAAGCTCTATGCAATACCTCGTTTAGTTTTATATCGAAAGTTAGGTAATGGATACTAGTGTTAGAGAGATTCCTGAGGCATTCCAGAATCTATCATACGAGTTTTGAGTAGGAAAAGATACATTGATAGATCAGTACCTGCTTTAGACTAACAATCGGATAAGTTAATAGACTAATTATTTGTATTAGATCGAATCATGATAAATTAATATGTAAGCTAATCTATTATTAAACATTGTGAGAGTTTTGAGTAGAAAAGGATGTCGCACGGATGAGACCAGTAGTTGATTAATGAGGTAGCTAATTATCGTATCATGTCATATTGTGATAAATGGTATATGATCAAATTTATTATTATATATTATATCTAATTTTGTCGGCTTATTAATAGATGTAATGCTACATATTTTTATTTACAATAAGTATTATCTTATAAATAACGCATGAATAAAACTTATAGATGCGGTTATTAGACCACAATAAAAAAGATAAAACTTTTACTTAGGATTACAAAAACTATAGTAATAGATGAACTTTTATATTTTTTTATGAATATAAGAGATTAGTATCTATCAAGATCTTTACTAATTAAGCTAGCTATGGTGATAAACTGTATCTATAAATATAATGTCATGATTTTTACCTGTAGGTATAGTTATGGCTGTGGTGATAAACTGTTGACATATATAAATAAAAAGCATGGATAAAAGCATGTTTTATTATAATGTATGAGACTTAAGTAGAAAATGAGATTTTGGACTAATTGGATATTACTTTCAATATTTAGACCTTATTAATATTATAGTTCATGTATTTAAAAAAATTATATTAGGATCCTTATAATTCTAGAAATATAATAGATAATCTTATTTTTTTCTAACGCCATGAAAGAAACAACATGATATATTATGATGTCACATATTATATTTTTCAATAGTACAACTGACGATGTTAAGAAAAATAAAATTATTATTTTTTAATTTTAAAATTATGAAGATCTTAATATAAATTTTATAAATGAGATTATGGCACATTATCACTATATAAGAGGACATTTTGCGATCGACGACATGCGATCATCATAAGTACGTCCTCATTGTTGTGATTCCAACTTTACGCAGGAGCATGATGAGAATGAAGATGGATCAAGAACAGTGCTGCGACCACGCAACTCTCTTCCCTCGCATTACTTTCAATATTTAGACCTTATTAATATTGTAGTTCATGTATTTAAAAAAAATTATATTATGATCCTTATAGTTCTAGAAATAAAATAGATAATCTTATTTTTTTCTAACATCATGAAAGAGATAGCACGATATATGATGTCACATATTATATTTTTCAATAGTATAACTGACGATGTTAGGAAAAATAAAATTATTATTTTTTAATTTTAAAATTATGAAGATCTTAATATAAATTTTATAAATGAGATTATGGCACATTATCACTATATAAGAGGACATTTTGCGATCGACGACATGCGATCATCATAAGTGCGTCCTCATTGTTGTCATGTATGATTCCATCTTTACGCAGGAACATGATGAGAATGAAGTCATGGCTAGTAATGATAGATGGATCAAGAACAGTGCTGCAACCACATAAGTCTCTTCCCTCGGTCCTCCTCCAATGCTTCCATCGCACTCTTTGGCATGAAGCCAAAGGACGCCGGTAGGAACACAGCCGCTGATCTCTCAGTCTTAACCATGCAAGTGGACGTTCCACCCTTCCCTCAACTTACCTTCTCCTCTCTCTCTCTCTCTCTCCAACCATGGCGACGCGTTCCGATCCGAGCAACCAACGCCGCTTCGATCCGAGCATGTCCAGGAGAACAAGGAAGGCCATCGAGGTCTTTCAGGAAGAGCCGCAGCCGGAGGAAGCTACTGATGGCTTTCGACGCATGTCTTTGCAGGAACTGATGTCACAAGGTGCAGACCAAGGCATTAAAGGTGCTGCTGCTGTTCGTAAGCTTATAACTAATGCATCGAGAGATCAGGAGCATGCAGCGGCCGCAACAAGTAACGATGAGTGGGAGAAGACCCTCCCCATCGTTCCAAAGCAAGGAGGACTAAGAGCTCATGGGATGCTGAACAGGTACGTGAAGGTTCTCAACAATCTGATCAAGGCGAGGCGCAACTCCAAGGAGAAAGCAAGGCCGCAGTGAGGCTTTTGAAATATATATATATATATATATATTTATGTGCAAAAACAATTATATATATATATATTTATATGTTTATGTGCAATAACAATGTATATATGTGGCTCATTTCTACGTGCTTGTAGACCAAGTCATCCGCCATCCATTGTCCGAATCCACCTCCACCACCATTACATCTTCATCCACTATTTAAGGGCTCCTCTCTTCTCTTGTCATTCTCTCATCTTCTTCTTCTACCTCCCTCCCTCTCCACCGTGGCAAGCGGTCACCGTGCGCTTTGCATCCTCTCGGCCTTCCTCAGCCTCATCGGTTGCTGCATCTCCACCCCCAACGTCGTCGTGGAAGGCCGCGCCGCGTGTACTGCGACACTTGCCGTGCTGGCTTCGAGACCAACGCCACCGAGTACATCGAGGGTGCCAATTAGGTGAGGTTAGAATGCAGGAATTACACCACCGGCGAGGTCGTCCACACGGAGGAGGCGGTGACGGACAAGGCCGGCACGTACCAGGTCGCCGTCCTCGACGACCACCAAGAAGATACCTGCGAGATGATTCTGGTGAACGGCCCCCGCGGCGACTTCTCTGAGATCACTGCGCCTCTGTCGTCGCCACTCACAGCGTCGGGATCGCCAGCAACGTGCGCCAAGGACAAGCCGGTCGCTTCCTGTGGCCAGTTGCTCATGCAGAATGCTCTCTGGGCGTTGACGAGTGAGAGAGGCGTCGACCCGGTGATATATGAATCATTTAGCAGTCCTTTTTTCCTCTTTTTGGTTGGTAATTCTCGGCTTATTTTGACCCCAAAAAAAAGAACGTGAGTAGGAAAGGATGTCGCACGGATGAGACCAGTAGTTGATTAATGAGGTAGCTAATTATCGAATCATGTCATATTGTGATAAATGGTATATGATCAAATTTATTATTATATATTATATCTAATTTTGTCGGCTTATTAATAGATGTAATGCTACATATTTTTATTTACAATAAGTATTATCTTATAAATAACGCATGAATAAAACTTATAGATGCGGTTATTAGACCACAATAAAAAAGATAAAACTTTTACTTATGATTACAAAAACTATAGTAATAGATGAACTTTTATATTTTTTTATGAATATAAGAGATTAGTATCTATCAAGATCTTTACTAACTAAGCTAGCTATGGTGATAAACTGTATCTATAAATATAATGTCATGATTTTTACCTGTAGGTATAGTTATGGCTGTGGTGATAAACTGTTGACATATATAAATAAAAAGCATGGATAAAAGCATATTTTATTATAATGTATGAGACTTTAGTAGGAAATGAGATTTTTGGACTAATTACATATTACTTTCAATATTTAGACCTTATTAATATTGTAGTTCATGTATTTAAAAAAAATTATATTATGATCCTTATAGTTCTAGAAATAAAATAGATAATCTTATTTTTTTCTAACGCCATGAAAGAAACAACATGATATATTATGATGTCACATATTATATTTTTCAATAGTACAACTGACGATGTTAAGAAAAATAAAATTATTATTTTTTAATTTTAAAATTATGAAGATCTTAATATAAATTTTATAAATGAGATTATGGCACATTATCACTATATAAGAGGACATTTTGCGATCGACGACATGCGATCATCATAAGTGCGTCCTCATTGTTGTCATGTATGATTCCATCTTTACGCAGGAACATGATGAGAATGAAGTCATGGCTAGTAATGATAGATGGATCAAGAACAGTGCTGCAACCACATAAGTCTCTTCCCTCGGTCCTCCTCCAATGCTTCCATCGCACTCTTTGGCATGAAGCCAAAGGACGCCGGTAGGAACACAGCCGCTGATCTCTCAGTCTTAACCATGCAAGTGGACGTTCCACCCTTCCCTCAACTTACCTTCTCCTCTCTCTCTCTCTCTCTCTCTCCATCCATGGCGACGCGTTCCGATCCGAGCAAGCAACGCCACTTCGATCCGAGCATGTCCAGGAGAACAAGGAAGGCCATCGAGGTCTTTCAGGAAGAGCCGCAGCCGGAGGAAGCTACTGATGGCTTTCGACGCATGTCTTTGCAGGAACTGATGTCACAAGGTGCAGACCAAGGCATTAAAGGTGCTGCTGCTGTTCGTAAGCTTATAACTAATGCATCGAGAGATCAGGAGCATGCAGCGGCCGCAACAAGTAACGATGAGTGGGAGAAGACCCTCCCCATCGTTCCAAAGCAAGGAGGACTAAGAGCTCATGGGATGCTGAACAGGTACGTGAAGGTTCTCAACAATCTGATCAAGGCGAGGCGCAACTCCAAGGAGAAAGCAAGGCCGCAGTGAGGCTTTTGAAATATATATATATATATATATTTATGTGCAAAAACAATTATATATATATATATATATATATTTATGTGCAATAACAATGTATATATGTGGCTCATTTCTACGTGCTTGTAGACCAAGTCATCCGCCATCCATTGTCCGAATCCACCTCCACCACCATTACATCTTCATCCACTATTTAAGGGCTCCTCTCTTCTCTTGTCATTCTCTCATCTTCTTCTTCTACCTCCCTCCCTCTCCACCGTGGCAAGCGGTCACCGTGCGCTTTGCATCCTCTCGGCCTTCCTCAGCCTCATCGGTTGCTGCATCTCCACCCCCAACGTCGTCGTGGAAGGCCGCGCCGCGTGTACTGCGACACTTGCCGTGCTGGCTTCGAGACCAACGCCACCGAGTACATCGAGGGTGCCAATTAGGTGAGGTTAGAATGCAGGAATTACACCACCGGCGAGGTCGTCCACACGGAGGAGGCGGTGACGGACAAGGCCAGCACGTACCAGGTCGCCGTCCTCGACGACCACCAAGAAGATACCTGCGAGATGATTCTGGTGAACGGCCCCCGCGGCGACTTCTCTGAGATCACTGCGCCTCTGTCGTCGCCACTCACAGCGTCGGGATCGCCAGCAACGTGCGCCAAGGACAAGCCGGTCGCTTCCTGTGGCCAGTTGCTCATGCAGAATGCTCTCTGGGCGTTGACGAGTGAGAGAGGCGTCGACCCGGTGATATATGAATCATTTAGCAGTCCTTTTTTCCTCTTTTTGGTTGGTAATTCTCGGCTTATTTTGACCCCAAAAAAAAGAACGTACTGTCTCGATCTCATCGGTCATAATGCATTGATCTTCTGTGCATGTAATATACAGACCCATATAATCCGCGCCTTTTTTTGGTTGGTGCCGCACCTAACTGACTTCTCATTGGAGAAGGACGCGGGGCCCATGGTGGGGTCCCAAGGACGCGTAACGAGGACAGGTCTTAAGCCAGGCTTCAGCGTACACACTTCTCGTCGAGTAATCTTCGCGATTCCAATGTACGGACAAACAGCCGCGGGGGAGCGAATCGTGGGATCCTCTCCTGGTGTTTCGGTGAACCTTGCACGATCGGACCGCTCATGTCGAAAATAGCAGCGGGACCCACCCGGACCATTGTGGATTTCGCGTCCCTCGACGGGGATTCGATCGTCTCGATTCAGCGCGGGATTGGAGAGGATCGTAATTCATAGAATGAAGGCGTGTCATGAGTTGGGTATTTCTCTTTCGGTCTCACGCTTTAGGAAATCGTTCTGATTAGGTTTCCTTTTCTTTGCTTTGCTCTCCTTCTGCTTCTCTTACTCGATTGCTTTCCTTACTCTTCCGACGCTTGGATCGATCCCATTTTAGGGTTTCTGACTGATCCTCCTCACCATCTCTCCAGGTATCTCCGGTCCCCTAATCGTTCGTTTTGGTTTCCTTGTACGTCTGGATTTTGGTGTTTCTTTTCCCTTTTTCTTCGTCAAACCCGACTTTCGTGATCGTAGTTTAGTTTCTCGTATTTTATTAGCTTTTCGGTTTGCTTGAGGGTTTCCCTGTTCCTTTCTAAGGAGAAGATTTGGTATCGTGTATCTTTCTCTTTATTGGGCTGGGTGATATAATCTAGGGTTTGTGATTGTTGGCTGTTGTAAATCTTTTGCTCAGCTGGAGATTCGAGTTTGAAGATTGAGATTGTTGTCTGAATTATGCGAACTTCATGGGCTGATTCTGTTGCGAACGCCGAGAGCTCGGCGTTTGCGACCGGTGCTTCTGCTAGCACCACCAACACCAACGCTGCCAACGCCACTGCTGCTGCTGTTGTTTCTGCCCCTCGCCCTCCTCGTGCTGCCTATGTCCCTCCTCATGTTCGCAACCGCGCGGCATCTTCGGAACTTCCGGCGTCGCCTTCCGCCGATAGTTCTTCCGCTGCTAAATTTGCACCTGGGCCCGGTGCATCTTCTGGAGGAAGCCGTTGGGGTGGTGGCACCAGCCGAGACATGGGACGCACTGGCTCTGGTGGTGGTGGCCGGAGCGTGGGCGGTGGTTGGGGCTCAAGGAGCGGTGGGTGGGACGGGAGGGTGCGAGAGGTCAACCCTTTCGTGAACGAGGAAGAAACCACTGAGGTTGCTTTTGATGGTCAGGAGAATACTGGGATAAATTTTGATGCTTATGAAGACATCCCTGTGGAGACCAGTGGTGACAATGTGCCTCCGCCAGTGAGCACATTTGCGGAGATTGATTTGGGGGATGCAGTGAATGAAAACATCAGGAGGTGCAAGTATGTGAAGCCAACACCAGTCCAGCGCCATGCAATTCCTATCTTGCTCGCGGGGCGTGACCTGATGGCCTGTGCTCAGACTGGGTCAGGAAAGACAGCAGCTTTCTGCTTCCCAATCATTAGTGGGATTATGAGGGGACCGCCTTCACAGCGGCAGCGGGGCTCGAGGACAGTGTGTCCACTTGCGTTGATTTTGTCTCCTACCCGAGAGCTTTCTATCCAAGTATGCTTTCTGTTAATCCATGAATCCATTTAAATATTGTCTTATTCTTGTTTCAGTAATTAGCAATAGTTCAATTGTCTGGAATGTGTTAACATGATACTACATTCAATTAGTTATGCTAGAGGATTTTTTCACTGGGCGTGAAGGTTTTTTGGTTGCATTTTCTTTTTGCAGATCAGCTGATATCACTTTGTCACTGTTTTACTGGTAAAATGACTTTTTTCCCACACTCCAAATGCACTTAAAGAAAAGAGATTTTATTTCTTTTTTCCTTGCAACCAAATGAACCATTATTATCAGATTTTACAATTCACTACTGTTTTTGATATTTTAGGAGACAGCTTATTGCATTTTGAGTTATTTGTTTGATATTTTAGTACCTTATAGAGATACTGGTCCGTCCTTGATTAATGATAGTTCCTCTGTACATGTTTGTTAGTGGTTCTCCCTAATTGATTATTGCATTACTCTCTTCAACTTAGTCATCATATGGACTCCCTGTTTGGTATGCTTGTTTCCTTCTCATTTTTCTCTAATGCACCTTTTTCTTTGTTGTTTTCTGTTGTTGGTGTCTTAGATACATGAGGAAGCTAGGAAGTTCTCATACCAAACTGGTGTTAGGGCTGTTGTTGCCTATGGTGGAGCTCCAATCAATCAACAGGTTCTTAATTTCCTAGTCTGAATTTAATTTTGTCATTGAATTGCCAATTCCTAATGAACGTATTCTGTGGAAATCTGTTGTTTTCCTTCTCATATGTACACAAAATTCAGTGATTTTGGATAATATTTGATTCCTATAGGTTTGATGATTCCATTTGGGAACCAAAGCAGGTATTCATGTATTTGAGAACAAAAAAGAGAGTATTTTTTCTTTAGATGCAAAATTAGGAATTGCTTAGGGATGTTTTGGACAATTTATACCTTGGGTTCAATTTGGGATGATCCTAGGTAAAAAAGAGGTAATAAGCATAAAGGAAAAAGTCAAGGCCTTATGCATTGCTGTGACATGAAGCTTGCTTACACTGTCACCCATCTCTTCTCATATAGGTCTTAAACTGCTAAAATATGTGAGTGATGAACATCTTATATACAGAATAAAGGTCGGCATCGTTTTATTACAGCTTTAAGTCCTCCTATCAGAGGCCCATATTTCTTTTAAAATAACTAGGTTCTTTGTGCATGTGCCATGCACATGATTTTTTTATTGAAGTTAAATGGAATGAAGAGTCTTCTACATAAAAGCAAATGGTTAGTGGACAATATAGAGAAGGCTACAGATTTTATCATGTAGTTTCTAAGGTGGCAACAGTATCAATATTTCCTTTGAAGCATATAATCAACCACAAATAAATCATAGCATAAAGAGCTAAGAGATACTATTTAGCTAATAATTAGAGTGTGATGATACAAAATATATTATTATAAGCTTATGCATATCATCTATTCAACAAAACCAATTGCACTTTCAAAAATATGGACTATTCAGGTATGCTAATTTATAGTTTGTACTTTGTAGACAAAATGGTGGGTGTGGTTATAGTATATTACTAAAATCAAGGGTCTGCTGGACAAGAGCTTAATAAAATTCTCTTAAATTAGGACCATATTATTTGCTTTTGGAGTGTTGGTTTACACAGAAATCATGAAAGAGGATATATTTTGAGGTGAATAATGTAGAAGAGTATATTATTTCTGCTTCATAATAATCAAAAGATCTTCTTTCAAAAGCATTGCTTATTGAAAATACCATGATTCAAGGCAAATGACTATTTAATAAAATGAAGAGGAGAAAGGGGAAGGAGACGATGAAAGAAGTGAAAGGGAGAACTTAGGCAGGTGTAGGAGAAGAAACAGGAATGAAAAACAATAAAAGGAAGATGAGGGCTAAACACAGAACCAGATGAAGATAGAGGGATGGCCAGAAAAATGATCAGGCAGAGGTATAAAAATTCAAAAAAAAAAAAGAAAGAAAAGAAGGTGATCAGGCAGAGGTATAAGAATTCAAAAAAAATAGAAAGAAAAGAAGGTGATCAGGCAGAGGTATAAGAATTCAAAAAAAAAAGAAAAAAAGAAGGTGAAGGTAAACAAGAAAGTAGAGGAGGATTCAGGTTGTATAGTTGTTAGCACACTTTTGAAAGGACATACTACTGCACCTATTGCTTGTGTTATGAAATGGTTCCATCATCCAAACCTCTCTTCCATCAGCTTCAAGCATAGCCAGGGCCTATCTGGCTCTTGACCATTAAAAGGGCTTAATTTTTTTCAGATTTAGCATGGTTCAAGATTGGACAGCATGGCGCAGTCCATTAATGCATCAATTCAGCAGAATTCAGTGCACAAGAGCTCAATTTATCATGGTACTAGCTCTGTAGTCTGTACAACAATCATTCAAGCAGAAGAAAACTCCTTGATTTTGAAGAAGAGATCAAGCCTGTTTAGTTTTGAAGAAGAGTGGTTAGCTTAATCCTAGTTGGAACAGGAGTGGTGAAATATTTTAACACGGAAAAATAATGTATTATTTTTGTAGCAAAAGATTTTTTTGTTGTGATCCTAATTAATAACTTTTATTTTTTCTCTCCTTGTACTATGGGGATACCACATTTGTTGATTGGTTAATGATTATGACTTGAAGGCTCATATCATGGAGAGGACAAGGAAGAAAATGCAGGAATTGGAAAGAGAAGTTTAATTTTTTATGCTCTAGGAAGTGTTTTTAAAATTAAGAGCCTAGTATAGAAAGGTTTGAGATTAAAAATCTATTTATAGTGGGACTATTCTATTATGGAACAATTGATACAGGAGCCAATGTGTTTTAACTAGTTCAAGTTGAAATTAAGTGGTTTGACTGATATGGATTCCAAATGGTTCATGTCAAACTGACAGTTGGACTGAACTAGGTGAAATGAATTGATTTGTTTAAAATATTGAATGTTGCTTGAAATTTGGTGGTCTACATCCTAGACTGATTTCCAGATAGAATGATCTTTTGGTGGAGTGTCTGATTTTTTCCTTTTTTGCGAGGTGGAAATTTTGTTCAAGGATATCTTGTTTTCTCCTTAATCTTTGTATGTTTGACTTCCCTTGCACCTTCTCTTGCTCAAGGATTGTGCCCTTTAAGGCAAGAATTATTGCCAAGTCTTTAGCTCATAGGATCCTTGACATGGTCTAGAGTTTGCTACTCTAATTACTTGATATACTTGTGTTAAGTTTACTATCTTATTTTTTTCTGAGGGTTCTGTTTTCTAAGTAGCCTTAGGATGCTTGACTTTATTTGAACCGTTCCATTTTTTTTAAAAGAATTGAATCAGGTGCCAAGTATGTAAGTTATTGGATCAATAATATTGTTACTCTGTCTAACCGATTTATGCTTTTAGTGAATTGTTTCCTTGGCTGCCTTATTTGCTTGAGTATATTCAATGCTCCCTCTCTGCTGGATTAACTGGTCTTCTAACAAAGTAAATTGTCCCTTTTGCTATTGATTAATTGTAAAATGTTTTACTTTGTAAGTATCTTTAATCACATATAATGCTGTTTCTGCTTGTTCTTTCTTTCAGCCTCTGTGGTTATTTAGTAATTCTTGTGATTGTTTGTTGCATGACTGCCTGTTTATTTGGATTGCTTTCTTAATGCCAGTCTTTCTTTTAATAAATTATATCATGCTATTGGCAGAATTGGCTATTGGAATCTAGGTGTGTTACAATTATGTTTATTCTTTCTTTATTTCCAGTTGATTGTGCCTTCACAATGTTTATAAATACTGGCAGTTGCGGGACTTGGAAAGGGGAGTTGACATTCTTGTTGCGACTCCTGGTCGCCTGGTTGACTTGCTTGAGAGGGCCAGAGTCTCTTTACAAAATATCAGATATTTAGCCCTGGATGAGGCTGATAGGATGCTTGATATGGGTTTTGAGCCTCAAATTCGAAGAATTGTTGAACAAATGGACATGCCTCCACGTGGTGAAAGACAGACCATGTTATTCAGTGCCACATTTCCTAGAGAGATACAGGTTTTCTTTTCTACATGTTAGACAACTTTTAATCATGGTACCTGAAGAATCTACGGTGTTCTTTTTTTTAATGCTATATGTTACAACCGGTGATCTCACTATTTATGTTGGTGCTTATTTAAGATGAGCTGGAGAATTTTCTCTCTATATTTCTGCTCTTCTATATTTAGTTGTTTTGATGCCATGGTACATAGATGAAGTAACTTTTTTTTAATGTTATGTGATATTATGATTGTAGCTTTGTAATTCTAAACTATTTGTTACTGGAATTGCAAGTACCAATGGGCCTCCACCCAGTCACTGACTAGATACATCTAGATTTTTTTTAATATTTTAATTTATGACAATATATGGTCAATTTAGGTCTCAGTTTGGAACATATGGTCTTGTTTAAAATTTTTCGTGTCATTTTAATGTTTGTATTGCTTCTAATAGTTTGGTTAGGATTGTTTGTTTACTGTAATGAACCATCATGACTGTTTTCTCTTGTATGGTAAACTGTTATTCTCAGGCAAGGGTAATTAGGAGTGAACAATTATATTTAATAAAAGGTGGCAACTGCATTGCAGAAGGCTCCTGCACATGCGGAGTTTACATATAGTGGGGAGTAATTATATTAGTTCTTCCAAAGCTTGTGAACATTTTTTTATACAACTTGTAGCTGGATTAGCCATCCTTGTAGACTTCTATTTAAGTTTTTTAAAATGATTTTTAGTTGATTTTGTTTTCATATTAAATATGACATCCTTTTATTTGAGTACAGGCTTGCCTTGGGTCTGATTTGGATATATTGTAGGGTAGTTTGACCAGCTGTTGATTTATTAATCTCCTGCTATAGAGTTTGTGGTAGGCTCAAACTCTTGTTTAAAATAAGTAATTAGCTGAGTAGTTTAAGGTGTTCACAAGTCAATATTTATTTACTTCTTGATGTCTTTACCAAAATAGGTCTGTAGATGGACTGACTATGATAAATAAGAGTGCAGTTGCTTCGATACAGTGATCAGGCATTGCTTTGAAAGAAACTTATGTGATCTCTACCAGTTTCTCCATTTCTTTTTCAATTTTCTTACAGTTTTTTATTTTCTCCCTGCCATAATAGTCTAGTGGTCTTAACATTAAGCAAAGGACAAACTTGCTAGTTAATTTGCTGTGATCAAATGACTAGCAGTAATCTTGCTTCTAGAGCTGAAAGCGGAGATCCTTAGATCTGGGCACCACTGGAGTCTCTTAATCATTCATCCGTTTCTTTTTCAATTTTCTTCTCATTTAAAAAAAAAAATTTCTCCCCGCCATATAGTCCAGTGGCCTTAACATTAAGCAAGGAACTAACGTACTTGCTGGTTAACATGCTGTGTTCAAATGACTCGCCATAATCTTATCTCTAGAGCTGAAAGCGCAGATCCTTAGATCCGAGCATTATCAGAGCCTCTTAATCACTCGTCCATTTCTTTTTCAATTATTTTCTTACTAATTTTTTCTTATTTTCTCCCTGCCATTTAGTTTAGTGGTCTTAACATTAAGCAGAGAATTAACTTACTTGCTGGTTAATTTTCTGTGATCAAATGGCTGGCAGTAATCCTATTTGCAGCTGAAAGCAGAGATCCTTAGATCTGAGCACTATCAGAGCCTCTTAATCTCTCTTCCATCACCATAGATCAATTCAGTAATGCAACATTAACATTCTGTATTGCTGCTCCTATGCTGCAGCAGTCTTTAAAAACACTGTTGAAGCAAATCATCTTTAAAGATATCCAAGTTTCTTTTGCTCCGACCATAGATTGCAGCAATGCTGATCGGGATTGGAAATAATGATGGTCCACTGACGAGCCCGGAGCCTGTGACTGTGCTGCCATGTTCTCCACTGTACAAAATGGTGAGCCTTGCAGCCCATGCACCATGCGCTAGCTCTCCACATGCCGGGGGCTGTTGATTGTGTTGGCAGTAGGTGCTGCCACAGATGATGATGATGACCATTATATTTATCATTAAGCATAGAATTTAATATGTGTATTCTATTTTGTTATGCTTATTGCTGATTCTAAGGCTATATTATTTTAGTTATGAAGGATTGAAAACTACAGCCTAATTCTTTGTAATGAAATAGAAGACTCTTTAGTATCTCTATGAGGTCAATTGGTTTTGAATTAGATTCAGGCAAGCTCAACTATTTAATTGTTGATATTTAACATCATTTTCTTTTTATCTTCCTTTATCCTTTTTGTGAAATATTAAGGTACAAATATTTCTTTGTTTGCAGAGGTTGGCTTCTGATTTCCTTTTCAATTACATCTTTCTTGCTGTTGGAAGGGTTGGTTCTAGTACTGAACTGATTGTTCAGAGAGTAGAGTTTGTTCTTGAGCCAGACAAAAGAAGCTACCTAATGGACCTCCTTCATGCCCAAAAGGTTAATGGTGCCCATGGAAAGGTAGGAATATTTTACAAAAGGTCATTGCCTTGTTTTTGGATCTAGGATGGCTTTGCTTGAACTCAAATTTTTAATACTCTTTTGCATGAAAGAACTTGGTCTCTTTGATTATGTTTATCATTCTACTGTAATCAATATTTTTGATATTGTTGCCTCATTCTTTCAGCAAGCTCTAACTTTGGTCTTTGTGGAGACAAAGAAAGGTGCTGATTCGTTGGAACATTGGTTATCCATGCATGGGTTTCCTGCAACTACCATTCATGGTGATAGGACACAGCAGGTAAGTGAATCATCATTGATCAAATTGTTACTTCAAATCTATTAGTTTAGTTCTTGTTAGCTCATAAATTATTCTACTAACTTATTTCCCTTCTCCTTGTGAGAATTTGTTGTTTTGATTCTATTTTGTATCCTGCATCTTTGAAAGTACGAGTAAGCTGTGCAGGATGTTTGAGAACTTGATACTGCTAGAAGACTATCTTCAGCTGTATCTGTTTTCTGAAATCTAGTTTGATCAGATTGTAACAAATTCAATTATGGCTTATGAAGCATGGATACAAAATCAGTATACCGATATTATATGATGGTTATGCTAACATGCCAAAATTTGAAAGTATAGTATGTGGTAAATGCGATATAAAACTATTTGTAAAATTTATAACGATAAGTTTTGACATATGTCTGTGATTTTAGATTATGTTAAAGTTTAACATTTATTTTGTTGAACAAGACTTCAACATAACAAGATTTTATATTTTCTGCAACTTTTGGACCATATATTTCTACTTAGCTAAAATCTTCAATGTATATATATTCAGATGTATTGTGTTACATATTTTATCCCTTAATCTAATTCCTTTCATTTCTAAATGTAGATTTTTTCTTTTCTCTGTTGTCAACGACACAAATGGTGCCGCTAGCAAATACATATCATCTTGAATATCTAGTAATTTCATCAGGGTTCAAGTTTTACCCTTTATGCAATCTTAGGTGGATTGGGAAATTACTTGCTTTGACATGTAATATCCTTTTGCTGTTTTGCATGTATTTGCTCGAACATTTCCGTTATACTTAAATAACTTATCTTTTTGTTTTATTTGTGCAATAAAAGTCATGTGCAAATCCTATTTATAATTTTTTGGAACCATTTGTTTGATAAAGAAATAGATTTTATTGCTGTTCTTCTTTGCATATTTTCTTTATTCATCTGGCTTGGTAGCTAAGTTCAAATTTTCAACACTTTTATAATTCAATATGAACACCATTATGCTTCACATCCTAGTTCATTCTTGTATATTTCACATTGGTGATGATTCTCTTTTTCAAAACATATGCCATTACCTCTAAACTATCTTAGTAGCTTTCCTAACAGCTCATTTATCATCCTTTATATAAATTTCAAAATTCTTGTCATTCCTTTTTTTTTTTCTGGTTAAGCAATAATGCAATATAAGATGTTCTTTTCACAATAATTGATTTTCTTTATCACGTCACACTACCATCAACATTATGTTGTCAAAAATATGCTACTACCTTAAGCTATCTTAAAATATGTTTTGCTAGTTGTTTAATGTTTGTTAGGCTAAATACACCAATTTGTTCTTTAGCCTCCTCTTTCGTAACCCTATACATATATCCAACACAAATATAATTGCGAGTGAAGCATTCCTCGTATATGATTCTGAGGTCTTTGCATGATATTTTATCTATTATCTTAGCAAGGGGGAAAGAATGATTTGACATCTGGTCTTCTACTGCCACAAGTAATAACTTCTAATCTCTTAAAGCATATAGGATTATTAAGATATCATAGGGCATGTGGAAAAGTTTAGAATCATTCTATCACATGCTTTATATTTATCCTCAAGTAATAGCTATTTTTCCTCCCATCTACAAATGTTGAAGTTTTCATCATTGTTTCATTTTTGCGAAGCTTTATCTTTTTTCTGTTTGTAAATATCATTACTTTATTCTACATATGTGGACCAATTCATTCATTGGGTTAAGCTTTGAGGACTAGTGTGAACAGGATACATTCTAATAATAATGAGCTGATTGTAATATTAATAGATAAGGTTATCCTTGTCATTATTAGCCATTGGCATGTTGTGATGCATTTTCTTGTTAAATTGGCATGGCTTAATTTCAACAATTGCCAATGTCATATGAGATCGATAAGCAAATTACTGGTCAGCTAGATGAGCTTATTCTTGAGTTATGATTATGCATTAGCATATTATGGCATCTTTTGTGAAAAAAATTGTTGTTTGTTGAAATAACCTTATGCGAATTGACTTAGCCACGGACAACTAATGACTTAAAAAGATCAGGCAAGACCAAGTCAAGTGGAGGCTGTAAATTAATTCTTTTTTGGATCCATCAGGTTCTTGCGATATACCATCTACTATAATCTATTAGGCAGTTGTGATTATGCATTAGGATATTATGGTATCTTTTGTTAAAATTTGATAGAACATTGAAATAACCTTATGTGAATTAATTTCACCATGGACAACTACTACAACAACAATGACAACATCAAAGCCGTGAAGTCCCAACTATTTGGGTCTTAGCCATGGACAACCAATAGCTTAGAAAGATCAGGCAATACCAAGTCATGTAGATGCTGTAAATTAATGCTTTTTTGGATCCATCAGGTGCTTGTGATATAGACTCAACTATAATCTACTAGAAAGTTTAGGATAGCATGGGTGCTTGATGGTATTTGTAGGTGTACTCGATTCCTTATTGTTTCTAATGGTGTCATTTTGAGTTGCTTGTGAAACAATAGGCCTTCATTCCTAACTTTTCAGTGTTCTGACACCAGTTTATCTGGTGTCATAGATTTATCTCATTCCTAGTGACGGATAATGGTGTATAACATGCAAGGATTGAAATATCGTACCGTACTAAAGTTCCGACATTCTCTCGGTATGGTATGGTACTGTATACTGAGCGGTATACTGTTCTGCCACGAACGGTCATCGCGCACTCGCAACAGCTTCGTTCAACGAACCGTTCGTCGCTTTTGCATGCTTGGACAAAGGCATGACAGCCTATTTTGCCTTGGTTTTGTGTGTTTTTGCTTGTAAAAATATATGTTCGAACAGGTTGCAGTGCACAGTGCGACCACTCATCGCGCTGGGCCAAAAAGCCCCAAAATGGCTTCGTTTTCGCGTGTTGCGGGTTGTTTTCTGCAGCCCGCTGCAGCGCACGAAATGTCAGCCATCTCAGCACCCTGGAACCCTCCGGGTGGCATAGGGTTGGATGGGGCTTCGGTATATTGTCGGGTGTTAAACAATCTTCACAAGTTCGCACGTTTTCTTGACGGGAACTTGCCTTCGCGCCCGGCACCCAGTGAGCAGTTGTTTGTGGACTTGCAACTGTTCATTCTATTTTATAAAGTCCTTGTTTTCCTCCTCTCTCTCTTTTCTCCTGTGCACACAAGGTGCTCAATTGCTTGTAAAACTTCCCTCTTTGCGAGACGTCGGGACTTGTCCGTCGCTCGTTTTCAATCTAATCAACTTTCTGTTTTACAGGTCCTTCGGGACCTGTACGAGGTTTCAACTAGGCTGAACTTTTGCGGACGCATATGTCGTAAGGATGCCTCAAGACTTGGGCAATCCCAGCTAAGTCCGAGAAGTTGACGTAAGGGTGTGTTGCGACTTAGGCAACTCAAGCTAAGTTCGCGTTTTGACTGTAAGGGTGCCTCACGACTTAGGTAATTCCAGCTAAGTCCGTGACAGTTCAGATATATATATATATATATATATATATATATATATGTGTGTGTGTGTGTGTGTGTGTGTGTGTGTGTGTATCTATTTATTTATTTATTTATAAATAAAAAAATACTGCCCAGTAGCGAGCGGTCCATGTACCGGTTTACTGTTGGACCGGTACGTACCGCCCATACCGGGTGGTATCATTTGAAACTATATACCTTATTGACATGATCAAAATTATTTCCATGTTTTTTGTATCTATAAAAGTGTATCTTGCATTATATCTTGGACTTATCATGGTTCTTGACATTTGTACCATTGAGATTGTCTCCATGTTGTTGGCATCGTCAAATGGAATTGCTTAACCTGTTATCATATCGTGGATTTTGTTTTATATATTTAAGGTGGATATTGTTAACCAAGTTTAAAATTTACTTGTTATGAAATGAATATTGCTTTTTTTCGAGGACTAGTTCTTTTAGTTATATAATGTCCATGTCCTGATGACTATGTTCTTACCTCAGGGTTTATTTATTTGAGAGCTTATGCCATTTTTTTTGTTTTTACAACCCCATCGAGTTTGGAAGTTTAAATTTTGCTAATAAGATGAAACAAATAAGGGGTGGTCCAGTGCATGATGCACTAGTCAATGTGGGTTGATATATGCAACCTTACTCTTTCATGCGGTGGTCATCTCCATGTTACGGTCTGGTCACCCAAGCTTATAGGAGCAACCTAATTTTGGAGCCAAGACTTGTCTTTCACTATGACGAAATAAATATGAAAAAATCCCAGTGGACCATGAAAGAGAAAGCAAATAAGTAAAACTCTAAACTCTTTAGACATAGTTAAAGGATGATGTTTGGCATATTTATGATTGAAGATTAGTTGATTCTCGATGAAGGTAAATTATACAAAAGTTTTGCCAATTAGCAAATACAATGAGCCATACCATAAGTTTCTGAATGTAAATTTTACAAAAGTTGATTCTCGATGAAGGTAAATTTTACTAAAGTTATGCCAATTAGCAAATACAATGAGCCATACCATAGGTTTCTGAATAATTGGTTTGTTGTTATTTGATTTTTACATGTAGCCCACAGTTTTTGGGTGATTTAGCTTTTGGGAATTCCCTTTAGATAAAAATCATTCTTAGTGAAAAATTCTTGACATGGTTATCTAATTTGTCACTCTTATATATTCGAGATTCAGATTAAGCTTATTGGTGATATATTTATTTGACATCAATTTCTTGTTTTGATGCTATGTTTCATTGAGAAAATCCAGATTACTGTGAGGTTTCTTTAGAACCTACAAATATAACTTCCCAGTGAGATATGGCAACTTTGAGAATCGGAATTTCAGACCGCTGATTCTGTGATGTTCATTTGAAAGATATAACTAAACCATAGTGATTGTGTAAATCTCAAAATTGTTGGAAGATCAGATAATTGTTCCATTCTTCTAGACAGCTTAGAAATTTGAGTAATATGTTTCAGTGGGTGGAGTAATTTTCGTTACTCGGTTAAATTAACCTTCTTCTCCCTTTATGAGCAACACATTATTTTTTTAAGTAATTTTTGTACCTTTTCTGTTCGGTAAGTGATATTTTGACCTGTTGTTTGTGACATATTTAGGAACGGGAACGAGCACTGAGATCCTTCAAGAGTGGTGCAACTCCAATTCTAGTAGCAACTGATGTTGCTGCCCGTGGGCTCGACATCCCCCATGTGTCACATGTTATCAACTTTGACCTCCCCAATGACATTGATGACTATGTTCACCGCATTGGTAGAACTGGGAGAGCTGGAAAGAGTGGTCTAGCCACCGCATTCTTCAATGAGAATAATTCATCTTTAGCCAGGCCATTGGCAGAGCTTATGCAGGAATCAAGCCAGGAGGTGCCAGATTGGCTTTCTCGCTATGCAACCACTCGGTCTTCATATGGTGGTAGAAACCGTCGATCAGGTGGAGCACGATTTGGAGGCCGTGACTTTCGAAGAGATTCCTCTACCAGGAGTGGAGGCGGTGAGTATTATGGTGGAGGCAATGGGTATGGAGGTGGGGCATATGCGGCATCAGGGTATGGAGGTGGTTATGGCAATCCAGGGTTGACTAGTGCTTGGGATTAGCACCATTCCATTAATTTATAGCTTAGATATATTCACCCATTCATGAGGGTTATAATTTTGATAGCATGACACACTTGAAGGCTAAACATAGTTTGCGATATCCCTTTTCTTCATTGCCTGCTTAATCACTAGCAGTTTCTCTTTCCCCACTTTTGAGAGTATTATCTGACTGAATCACATATGATCGAATGGAAGCATGGCAAACTGTAATGCCTCAGGCAGCTTCATTCTCTTTTTTTTTTTTTTTTTTTGTGTAAGTTGGAGGTTGTAAAATATGTGATGAGACTTCGAGGGTCCTTTAGGGCTGTTTGGTTCGTCTCAAACATGTTTGTTTGACCTGTTAAAGTGGTGGGGAAGTAAAACATCATCATTGCTTTTGCTTTATGTGTTTATCAATTGGGTTCTTGTAAAATTTTAAGATACAGAAATCATTGTTGGGAGGTAGAGGGAAAAGGGGTGGTCTGTCAAGTCTTGTCAGAAACAGGTGTTATCTTGAAACTGATACTATAATCTGATCAAGATGCTGAATTGTACTTCAATGTCTTTCTGCAGGTCGGGGGCTGTTCTCGAGTAATGCCTACATATGTTCTATGATTATTTCAAGGAAATGACTTAAATATTTATTGTTTGAGCACATCAATAACTGACCATGTCAATTTTAGCATTATTTTTATTGGTTAATGTCCTGTGTTCTTAGAATATTGGTAGCATTTAGTGAAAATGTATGTTTTCACAAGGTGTTGGTGAGGTAATAGCGTATTGCTTACCTAGACTACTTGCTGTTATATTCTGTGCAAAGCTTAAGATGTTCTGATGATGAGATTATTACAAGTTTTGTATTGGGATTGTCGTATAAGGTATTTAGATTCCTTGCAGGATTCTTACATGTAGCATGATTTGATGACTACCGACTCTTTGCTGATTCAATATTGTGTTTTTCTGGTTGCATGTTTTGTTGCAGTCTGCATCTGTTTTATTGTTTAGCTTGCTGGTTAGTGTAGGTACTACTTTGTACCATCTCACTTGCTAATCATGTGGTTGATTTTATGTCTAACATGCTGTTAAAAACAGGGAAAGACATCTACACTCTTCTGGTCGATTGTGCAGGTCGAAGCTGTCGGTGGGGTCTGCACATGCCATTGTGGGGTTTGGTCTTGCAGGGATTTGATGATTTCTTGACAAGAAGGTACGAACCGTTGTTGAATTTTATTAATAACTTAATACAATTATTCAATTTGATTTATAAGCATTCGGTATCATGGTTGTGATTAATTTTTTTCATCACTCAATCTAAGTAGAAGATGTGTATGTCATTAGATGTTAGGTTCTGAAATGTTATTATGTTTGATACTTTAAATATCTAATATAGTATTGAATGGATGTGGAATGCAGATGAGATGATAAATTTATTATAAAATTTAGATCCCAAGTGTATGCCATGTTTAACCTAGCTTTTGTTTTCATGGCTTATGTAATCTAGGAATCCCAACAAAATTTCTTTCATCACCAATTGTGTTAGACTAATCCCAGAACTGAGGTTTGTCATGGGTTTAATTTGAATATTAAACTTTTAAGTTGATTTTGGAAATTGGAACTGAACCTTTGGATTCGGTTTGGTTTGGAATTAATTAACTAGATCGAATGTCTTTAATATGCCAAGAATAATATTTAATGGTTAAGAATGAATGAATAATTAAGATGTGAGAATTGGAAATTTTCTATTTGACCTAGATTATATTGAAAGTGACAACCATGATATATTGTAACCCTAGAAGCGAGGGGTAAAATAAAAATCTTTTATATTTCATGGTGTATGAATTAGCTAGACATTTGAAATCACTTTGGCCATTCAATTATTAGCACCAGCCAAAACCTTTTTAGATGTGTGGGTTGAGAACTTTCCTGGTCCACAACACAACAAAAATTTCACTGATATTTTTTGTTGTTGTTCTAGCCTATGATTTTTGTATAATATATTTCAATCACTAGAACTAGGAAGCTTTTCCCATGGTGACTGTCCTGCTGAAGCATTATTTTCTCTAGACTTATCTGCATCATTCTTTCCATGAAACAACTTAACTTGGGATGCTCTAATGAAGCAAAAATGATTTAAAAGCCTCATTAAAACATGTGGTAGATAAAAATCTGTCTCATTTAGCTCTCTTAGTTCCATAATTCAGATGCTCCTGGATGCTGTAGAGTAGTAAGTGCAGCGAAATAGTTGGGAAATGTTTCCTACAACATTATTAGAAAAGACCTATCTATTGCATGCAGAGAATAATGGAGTTGAAATAATGCTTCCTACTTTGTTCCATAATTTAGTAACACATGCCATTATGTGAGGCCATAAACTAGTGGAGGGCCAAATCTTCATAATGTGAAATATTGTGGCAGGACAAGAGGTAGAAAATACATGTACTGTGGCTTTTTTTGTTCAAAGTATCTTGATACCTCCATTTGAAAACCTTGTCTTGTTCCTACCTCATCTTTATCCTAGGTTGATAAATGTAGCACATCTTTATCCTATGATAATACCGATGCAATGTCACTAATATATGCATTAATTATACATTTGAAAACACATTACCAATGTAAAATTAGGTGATGATTTTTATTTTTATTTTCCTTTTTTCAGGATGCAGTTGGCAAGGGTGGATCTCAAGGTGGAGATAAATAAAACTGCTCCTATTTTGATCCCATTCAATATAATTTACGGTTAAAGTTGATCAAGCTTGACTTAATTGATGCACCTCAGTCTAGTTTGATTCGTCCTTACCACTTATAAGCAATTTGCATCTTATCTCCATTAAAATTGATCTAGTTGTGAAATTGTTATCCCTAATTGTACTGTTTAGGTCACATCTCACTATTATATGCATAGGATCCAACAGTCGTAAGCGCCCCTCCGTTAACGGCACGCAGAAATTAGATAGTTTCAGACTCCCATCATCTTGGTTGCATCGTAATTCATTAATGCTTTTCCTTGTCCGGTATATTTGTTCGCTTATGTGATATCCTACAATATTGAAGCTGTGACATTGACTTGTGGACAGCCAAATGTGTTACCTCTCCTCCATGCTTGATTCCTTGAGACCCGAGGATATTCTTTTTCTTTATAGATTGGATCTACTGTATGATGCATAGATCTCATCAAATCCATATATATGGATTTGATGAGAAATGGTGGCTTCAAAACTTAAAGTTACCTTTTTGTTTGATCAGTCGGTTCAAGAGGAAATATATTCAATTTTAAGACTTTCCTATTTTTACTATAATATTATTTTTTTTCGTGCTGAAATTTGCAAATTTGGTGGAATTTTTTTTACTAATATCTGAATACTAAGATTTAGGATGACGACACACCACAAGTTTGCAACGAGAGGTCTTGTCCAACCAAATAATGTATCATTCTTCACCTCAGCATCCTTATCTTCACAGTACTTCTTGGTTACGAAGGCTGAGACTTCCAAAAGATTCTACTTTGCAGATTCCGACGTCAGCCGCCCCTCTGGAGCCAATGAAATGAGCCGGGTCGAAGCCACCGTCCTGATCCCACAATATGTGCTCTGAGCACGCACAAGCTCCGAGGAAGGCGGCGGATCCGGATCCTCTCCAAGTTTTTGCGGCTGAGACAGGTTCGGAAGTTTTATTTGTGACCTGGGAACTTCTACGTGGGCGTCGATTTCGTGGATTTTTAATTTGTTGTTTGCACTATGAGACGTTGAGGATCCTGCAGAACCAGAGTCCCGTCTCCTACGCCCACGCCGCTCGGGCACAACATTCGAGGACCGAGGAAGGATACGAATCCGGATCCTCTCCAAGTTTCGCTTCTGTGGCGGGCCCCCTTTTCAGGACCATGATTGGACCATCGCAGAAAAGGCTTTCGCGGGCGATTGATGCTGAGATTATAAGATTCTGTTTGCAGTATAATATGGAGTGGATCCTCACGGAGCCGGATGGAAAAGTGGGTATTTCCTTTGACACCGTTGCGAAAGGAACAACGACCGCCGTTGCCGAGTGGAGGCAAGAGGGAGCATGATGGCGTTCTTTCTTCCACGCCATTATAAGAGCCTCATTTGATCGCTTCCTCGATGCTCTCCACAAACGGAGGCGTTCGTTGCGGGATCTCAATCCCCGCGTTAACCTGTCCAGTCTGACCGCGGTACGGTCTTTTCATCTTCTTCTTCTTGTTTTTGTTGGGAAAATATCGCTCTTTGCGTGTTTGCTCTGTTCTTGTTGTCTGTGGTCGCGTGCCTTGAGGGATTTCGTTAGGTTTTGGAACGGTTGGCATGTAAAGCTTCACGTCTGATGTTCTTGAGTGGAATTTCAGCGTGTCGTGGGAGATTGCTGCTGTTCGAAGCTATAAAAACTCGATCTTTGTGCGTAGAGATTGAGGAAGATTAGGAAATTGGGCGTGGGTATGGTTGCATAGGCTACGCTAGCACACGGCGGGTGTTCGTTGATGCATGAGAGAAATTACTGGTGTTCGAGGGCCCAAAAACTTCTGCTTCGTATGTTTGTAGTAGTTCCTTTTAGTTTTGACGGAAAAATCGATAAAATTAAGGAGATTGAACATAGGTTTTCCCTTTGGCTTGTACGTAAGGTAGTCCTACGAATCATATTCTTATTGGGTTCGATTTGCTGCCCGCTGTGCAAAAACAATCGAAGATGCGTTTCTTCGGCTGTTGGTTGTAAACAATGAGGATTGAGGCCGTTTATCTCTTCTACATGTCTGAGAGATAAGAGGAGATGGCTAGGCGTGCCAGTCAACTCTTTTACTGGTCTGCATTGATACCATTCTCTGACTGGGTGTTGTCAGATATTCCAAGGTATTAGTAGTAGTTCCAATATCAGTGATTCTGGAAACATTTCATTATGGGTTTACTCGATTCGAGCCTTCTGAAAATTGGCCTTCGAGTCTTTGCAATACTTTAGGCTAGAGGAGGCTGCCTTGTCTTCTAGAGGGCTAGCTGAAATGTTAGAAATACTGTTTTCCTGTAAAACAATGTTGCTTAGTATATAACACAAATCCTTTTGGAGTCTTCTTGATATGGAATATTAGGGAAAATTATGCTAGTCAACATACAGATTTTGCCAGTTTTAAAGTATCAAATTTTAAGTCATGATGTCTTTTGCTACCTTGTTACCTGAACTTGATTTGTTCCAGAAATCTTTTTTGTTCATTATGAAATTGTTGATATTATTATAAAAGTGAATAGGTTGTTGAACTGGAAAGTAAGCATGGGAAGGTCCAACCTTTTATTTTGTACTTGGTCTTCAAGTTGTATGTTTTTAGCTTATTAATATAATAAATTCAAACCTTATTTTTCAAGTAGTTCACTAAATCTTTTTCCTCTCTGCAGATTTTTAAAAATTAGAGGCACTTGTGGAGAAAATTGTCTTTCGTTACTTCTACTATGGTTCATCATTCAGTCGGTGATGAGTCATCATCAGAAGCACAATATGCTGGGCCTTTAGGAAGATTGGCCACACTATCATATGGTGCTGGACACATGCTAAATGATATCACATCGGCATGTTGGTTCACTTATCTTTTGTTGTTCCTGACAGATATAGGACTAAGTCCAAGGTACTCATATCTTTCACATATTGTTCCCTTTGTTTCTGAAGTTTTTCTGCAGCATTTCCCTTGGATATTTTTATTTGGTACTTGCAAATTGAGTGACTCAAAACCCTGTGGGAAGAATATACCTCCATCATAACGAAATTGAATATGTTGCAGTCTGTTGGCATGACATACTTGTATAGGCTCACCTGCTAAGCAAGAGCTAAGGGTACCAAGCTGATTGCCTTTTGCTTATGCATGGCTTTTTAAGTAATGGTAACACTAACGGGGAAAAAAGTGAGGTAATGGGAAATTATAATAAAAGAAATAAGACTGTCTCTAGAATTGCCATGTGTATAAATATAGTTGATCTTTAGGATGATATTAAATAGTTGTGGAGAAGCAACTAGGCATTTTGTCTTCGATTGGATTAACCCATCTTCTAGGAGGCACGACAAATTATCTTATGTTCTGTCTGAGTACTGACAATATGTGATTTGCCTGCATATGCATTTTCTGACTTCCCCAATGTTCATCTAAAGCAATAATCTGTCTTTCATATTATTCCAGAAATTAAGTCTTTTTAAATTGAAAATTTCTTATTCTGGGAGTTTTCAGGAACATTTATCGAGCATTTTTGTGCAAATTTATAAATAAGTATATTAAGATTTTATTTTCAATATTCACTTGATTAATTTGCAGGGATGCGGCTATTGTCATGCTCTCTGGCCAAGTTGCTGATGGCTTCACTACAATCTTTGTTGGGGAGCTGGTATAGATCTGTTCTTTTTTTTTTCTCTCAAGACATGCTGGTGTGTACCACAAATTGTGGCATTTCTCTTTCTATTAAACTTCAATGAGATTCCTTTAATAGCTTTTGGCCAACTTTCTGAATCCTTGTTTTGTTTCATGACATTATCTATGTAGTGTTGGACTTATGCATGGAATTGAATTTTAATGAGGGGAAAATTATCAATTTTGATTTTCTTTTTACTTGTTCATGGTGACGTTTATTGTGATCCCAAATCTGGAGCAAGTGTTCTTTAGCCAAGAGTGAATATTGTTTATAATTTAGAAGATCAATTGTATAAGGGAATTCTATAAAGGTTGCTTCTTCTGACATACCAAAATATCTTGTGTGCTAAATTTTAATGGATTATACATTGTGATGTTCTTTTCTGAGGAGTGTATTCTGTATTTCAGATAGATCGGTTTGGGCACTTCAAACTATGGCATGCTGGAGGGTCTTTTCTGGTTGCTGTCTCTTTTTCATCTGTTTTTGGTAGCTGCCTTCCTTGTAAAGTCATGGGCAGCAACTCGCTTACGTTGCAAACTATTGGCTACAGCACATTTGCTGCAATTTTTAATGTGGGTTGGGCTGTTACCCAAGTTTCTCACATGTAATGCTCCACTTAGAAAAATTCCTTTGGTTTCCTGTGTAGCTAAATATCTATGTCTTTATCTAAGGAAGATTTTCTCTTTTTTGTTTAAGGTCAATGGTGAATTGCATCACTCTTAATCCAACAAGCAGAGTCGCACTTGCAAGTTGTCGTAATGCCTTCACAATGGTCATATCCTTTCTCTAATACATGTTTTGTCGAACCTCCATGCCTAATAATATGATTCCAGATATCAATGAATTACTAATTTTTAGTCATTGTTAATCTTTTTGTTATTGAAGGTAGCCAATCTTAGTCTCTATGCAGTTGCTTTATGTGTGTTCAGTCTTTATAGTTCCGAGGACACTGTGGATATCAAGATTCAGGTAGTTTACAATACATGGTCCAAAAGAACATTCTTGTTTCTCTGTTTTATCTTATTTCTTCTCTTGATTGATCAGTACCGCTGGATTGCTTACCTGTCCATTTTCATGGGGTGCTGCTTTGTGGTCCTGTTTCTTGTTGGTACCAAAGAACCACAGTAAGTTGATTGTTTAGTGCATTCTACTCTATGTTTCTTTTGTAAATCAATCTACTAGACAATTTGCTGTTTTTCCATCTTAAAACATGTGCTTGTTTTTATCATGTAGGTTGAAGCTGCAAATTCAGTGTAAAAATGTTTCCAGTATCTCATGGACCCACTGGTTCAAAAAAATACTCTACTATCAAGTTGCTCTTGTTTATACACTTACCCGGCTGGTGACAAATGTTTCACAGGTCAACATATTTCATTTTATAATGTTGACTGCTTAAAAGTGAATGTGAACTATTATGTACTTGATTCTGACTAACTGTCAAATTTACTAGAAAGCGGCTGAAAAAAGTTTAGAAAAGAGCTGGCATTTGATGCATGGATTACATATGGCCCCTTTATGTAAAAAATTTGATATCCTATAATTTGTTCTAATTTATGATTGCTGTAGATTATATCAAATTGTTTTTGGCTTGATTTATAAATTTTAATGAAACCTCATATATACATGAGAATAATACATTGCTAAGTCACTATGTGCCTTTCATTGGTCTTATTGTTCCATAAATGAATTACAGTTTTTGTTAAGATCTTTTTTACTTCTTTGTTTTATATCCATCAGTTTTTTATTGTACATAGCAGATAATGATTATAACGTCAAGTGTCGTGAATGCATGTGAAATTAAATAAAGTGGGTACCTCTATGTTTGAAGTTGGTGGAAAAGAGTTTAGCTATGGCCTTTTTTCTTTTAACAATGTTGCTTGTTTTTGCCAGGCACTGCTTGCTTTTTTTGTCACTAATGAATTGGGCATGGGCCAATCGTCAAAGGCTTTGGTAAGAATTACAAAATTTATTGGCAATTACTTAAATCAACTGTGTACAGCACATGTGCATCAGTATTTTTATATAATTATGAATGTCGCATAGCTAGCGAACTAGTAAAATTAGTGATTTCCAGAAACAACCTCTACTACTAAGTTAATTATTCAGCAAATAGATCTAGTACCATGTTGTTGGTTATTCAGTTTCCTGAGAATTAATAGTTAAGGTTCGAGGTTTTGATCTCCACTTTAGTCATTTCAAAATGCACAGGAGACAACTTATATTGTTGGATTTACTGTTGCAAAGCATTCCCCGCAAGAATTAAGCTTGTTTGAGAGTATGTTGATAATACTCCAAAGTGGTGCAGTGACTAATGCCCTTCATGCATTTCTAACAAAAGAAGTTTCCATTTTAAGAGTTTTTGGTGGATTGGTTGAGTCTAACTTCTCATTTTTCTTTCCATTTCAGGTGCCTGCCATTATATATATTTGCAGCTTCCTGGTGTCTGTTATTCTGCAGGTCTCACTTGGCCATTTTATGGTTGAAATACTTTGCCTGTAACAACATTTCTTGATTCCAAACTTCTAACTAATGCAGGAGATTAGATGGTCTGGGTGGCGCCTTAAGGCCTTCTTTAATGCTGGAGCCATTCTTTGGATGTTTTCTGGTGCAGGAGTATCTGTTCTTCCAGACAGCATGCACAATCTTATGTACATTCTCTCAATAGCAATTGGTGCTGCTAATGCTTTGATGACGGTATGTTAATTGTCTCACATAACATAGGAACTTCAAAATTGCCTGCCATGAACTTATAGTTTGAGGCACATTGGACTTTTGAGTCAAAATAAACTTGAGCAGTTTATGTAGCCAATCTTTCTTAATTATCCTATAGCCCTATTTTGTCATGTGATCTGTTAGAACATTTTGTGACACTTTGTTGCTTATATTTATTAATTCATTGGTAGGACATGGTCTTAGAGTTTGTTTTTGTAATGTATCAAGTGGCAGCTGATAGATCGTGTTCCTGACTGTCCATCAGTGACAGAAGTGACTAATCAATTGATGTTGAAGTTAAAATGCGATCGCGGATTTAGCTTGGTCATTTCACTCAACATAAAGCACCTGCATGTTGCAGTGACTCATGAGATCCATGAAACTTGCAAAATGAGTCATTCTTATCCATTGACATATACAAGAACAAACTCTTTTAATTTACTTCAGAAATTATAACAAATTTAAGAAAACATTTTGTACTCAGACTAATTTGTACTCAGACTAATTTGCACTCTGCCTGACACCTTATATAATTGGAGTAACAGGAGTTACATCCACTGTATAGATCCATGAATGCCCTTTTTGATGGTAGCATTGATAGAGCAAATCTAAAATGTGGTTCTTCTAGGAGTCAGATATATCCTCGAGGTGGTTCTCTTTGGTCTCTCATTTTCTCTTTTTTCCGATGCAGGTGACTGGAATTAGCATGGAAAGCATGCTGGTTGGAGAAAACGTAAACGGATGTGCTTTCGTGTATGGATCACTAAGTTTTGTTGATAAATTATCATGCGGCCTCGCTTTGTATGTTCTCGAGTCATATCAAGGTAAAACAGTAACTTGGTTGCAGATGCCATGTTTCTAAACTAATGTATGCTTATATTATCATTATCCGTCATTTGTCATATTGGACCTGAATAGAGATACAAGTTGATAGAAGTTAGAAATGTTTGTTTGATGCAAGGAATCAGCCAGAAGTAGCTTCTTTTGATTTTCTTTGCTGTTACCCTAACTTGTTTAAGACTACTGCTTCTCCCTTGAATTATGTTCTGAATGGTGTTATTTCAAGTTTTTTCTCATGGTATCCCACCACCCCTCCCCCACCTTCATCTCCTCTTCCCTTTCGCAAGTCTTTACTACCTGTCCTCTTGAGTGCTCTATTCTTTTATTTTGGAGATAAAATGCATATCAATGTATTTAATCATTTACCTCAACTCATGCTAATTCAAGATTTCATCCTTTATGCTAATTTCTAAGCTTGGATATTCGTGCTCTGTCATGTACTTATATAATTTTTTTTAATAAAATGTTTCCGTACATATATCTTTTGCATCTTCCTTTTTTTAGATTAGCAAATTATTAGGTTAAAAGCATGGACTCAAAGCTAATGAAAGACACTTGCATAACCGTAGGGTTTCATGCTCTTTGATGAACTATATCCTTAATTTGCTCGCCTCTCTCTCTCTCATCTGTTCCTTTCAAATGATTTATCAAGATCGTCTATGCTTTAGTACATCTCAACCTTCATTTTGCTTTTCTGATGCATTATTTTAGCTTTTCAAAACTGTGAGCTAACCAATTTCAGATTCATGGGGTTGTGCCTAATATATCATAAACTTTTACAAAAAGGGCCGAAAAATATCTTTTTTGGTTTGTCAATTAGAAATCCACCTGACAATGACATCTTCTCTTCAGGTTCACCTGATGTCATGGGGAACCTTGGCAGTAATGTCAGTCATTCAGTAAACAGATATGGTCTGGGAGTGATTCCTGCAACCTGTGCATTTCTTTCTGCTGTCATCACATACACCATGAAACTTCCAGATACCACCACTTCAAACACTCTGGTAGAACCCCTTCTCGCATGATTTTGGAGGTGGGAGTGTGGATGATTTCTGCATGCTTTCATGTATGTTCTACATCACCTGGAATCTCTCTTCCAAGTTGACATGAAATGTGCATGGAGAGCAAGCAGTTGACTTCCATCTTCAAGTATTGACTGCATCATTTCTTGGCACAACTAATATGTACATAATGATTATTTTCTAGGATGGAGTTTGGTATTTGCTTAAGTCAGGTAATTTCACTGTATCAGGAAAAAAAAACATATTTCATTTGTTCCTAAGCATCCTTTGCATTGCAATATAGTTTCTAATTCCTAAAAGCATCGAATTCGTGCACATGATTGGAAGCTGTTGCTCTTCTTTTGTATTCCATGAAACAATCCAAATGCAGCTGGAGCCTTGCGTTCTACCTTGCAAAATTATGACTAAGAAATTAAATATCAGGTTACTCGGTCTGTACCGATTGGTATTTACTGGTCCGACGAAGGTGCTTGATACAAGTCGATATTTATTTTCTTTTTCTTTTTGTTTTCTCTCGATAATACCAAGACAGTATGAGCCGGTCGGTCTATACCATCACGTACCTAAATTCTTGATATTGGCTAGTAATTTGATTGTTTCTAAATCAACCTTATCGAGTAGGATGATAGTATTATAAGTACATAATAAAAGAAGAATTAGTCACATATTAAATACTAATGCAAAACATTTTAATCCTAAACCTACATATGACGATTGTGAGGATAGACTTTACGTACAATAGTAATTGTTAAGAACATATATCAAATATTAATGTTAGCTGTTATTTCTGAAATTACAATTGACTATTTGGGACTAATTATACCGGAGTTAGTGGCTTTAGTATCTTAGTCCATATATTTTAAAAAATTACATTGACATTCGTATAGTTACGAAAGTGAAATATCTATGTCAATTTACCTTAGTTTCAATTGATGGTAACAGATGACGTTAGCGATGGTGCCACTAGAGGCTAGAGCTCTTATCGCTTCGCTCGCCGTCGATGTAGATGTTGAGCGACGTCACTCGGTAACTACACGACGTCGACATAATTGTTAAGCAATGTCACTTGGCATTTGCGTCGGCACCGACGTAATTATCGAGCTATCATGGACTTAGCTGGTTTTGCTTAAGTCGTGCGATGCCCTTGCGTGTCCATCCGCAAAAGTCAACCTCCTCGAAACCTCCCGTGATCCCTTAGGACATACAAAAGAGAAAACGGGTTAGAGAAAATGCCTCACTCGGGATCCATAAGCAAACATCTCAAAAAACACTTCATAGCCAATGCAAATTACAAATAGACTTTACAAGCTCCGAACGGTTACACAACAAATGGTCAAACTAGTCCACTACAGACCGAATATCTCTCACAAGTGTCCACATGACACAATTTTTATTTACAAGCTTAAAGCGACCACCAAACCCGACTAAAATGAGACTATTAAGCCTTTGACTGTCCCTCTACATACTGTGCAAAGCATGAACATACCAAAAGACACGAACATACATAAGCATTACATTAAACATCATATTTAGAAGTTTGTCCGTGACAGAGCGGTGGTGCTCGATATCTATGTCGATGTCACTAGGGGCTGGAGCTCTTGTCACCCCCCCCGCTACCAATGTTGTTGCTAAGCGACGTCACTTGATATCTACATCGGTACCGCTAGCAGTTGAAGCTTCTGTCGCTCCCCTCGCTAAGCGACGTTGCTCGGAATCTACGTCAGTGCCACTGGGTCTGGAGCTCCTATCGCTCCTCACATTGCCGATGAAGTTGCCGAGCGATGTTGCTCGGTATCTACGTAAGTAGCGAGCGGAGCGGCAAGAGCTCCGGCCCCTAGCGGCGCCATCGTCTGCCATCATTGATGTCATCCATCACTACCAATTAGAACTTAAAATTATCTTTTTGTCCTTTATTTTCGACAATGTTAAGATAAATGAACCTAGATATTTCACTTTCGTAACTATAGGAATATCAACGTAACTTTTTGAAGCATAGGGGTCGGGATGCTAAAGGCAACTAAGTACAAGAGGTAATATGTAATTAGCCTAACTATTTTCACGATGAAAATTTGTAATGCAATGGTGCTTTAGATCATAAAACATTATCAAAGTCACCGTTGTTTTATATTTTAATTTCAGGATATGTATTGTATCTTGTTTTAATTAATTATGTGGATGATGTTGGATTCTTGACAGTTAACACTGTTTATATTATATACCAAATAATTTATTTCTAAGGATCCTGAGGGTCTCTTCTTTAAATTATGCATTCATATAATGCTTAAATAGTCAAATAAAATAGTAATATTTGCCACACGGACATCAGCTCGTCAAAAATAAATAAATAATGAAAGATATTTTGTCCATCGCAAGTGGTTGAAAATTATAAGATTCACGATTGAGAACTTGGGTGATGATGCAAGTTCTTCTCTTCTCTTGCTTCGTACATTTTCAATTTACAATTAATTTGAGCATCCAATGGACCTCAGACAATAGTTTCTCTCACGAGACGAATCATTTATGTCATGGAAGATTCTCAAAGTGAGCTAAGTCAAAACGTTGACCATCGTCAAGATCTTAATAATAGGTTCATGTGATGGAAGATTCTCAAAGTGCGTTAAGAGAGCTAAGTCAAAACGTTGAGCATCGATAAAGATCTTAATAATAGGTTCAATGTCATGGAAGATTCTCAAAATAAGAGCATCGTAAGGACCATAATAATAGTCTTCTTTTACGTGAAGAAGCACAAAGGTCTGTTTTGACTTTGGACTTTTGCCACTTGTCATCCTTCCTCGTAGTTCATATCGTTGGAAGATTCTCAAAGTGCGGCTCTCTCTCTCTCTCTCTCTCTCTCTCTGTCCTCTCGATAAAACAATGCCAAAGCTGCAGCAATGTCGTTCCGGAGGCGTATGGAATGACACAGTACATGGAATTGAGTTGGACGGAGCGAATTCTCATCCCAGGATAGTGTGTTGTTTATCCACTTTCGAGTTCTTCCTTCTTTAATTCCTCCCGTTATTTTCATTTCAATCGTTGTTGTCGTCCGTAAATGTTGACACGATCTCGTTGATTTGTGTTCATGATCTAACAACATCGGTATAGCTTGTCGGATTCTTCTGGTGGTGGTCACCTGCATTGGGTAATGAATGCTAAACCTGTTGTGCACACAAGATCGCATGGTTGAAACTTGGCTTCATCATCGTTCTCGTTGCTTTTGTTTTCTATTTTGTTGGACTGCTGCGATACATCGGCCAACAGGCTGAAGTAATACAAATGATCACTGCAAACTCTGTCCGTAAACGAACATGAAAAGGCCAAACCAAAGAACTCTTCTTGCTTCTGCTTCTTACCATTATTTTTGCAGCTCTCACCTCATCTCATTTCAAGACTCGAACATACAACCAAACTACAATTTCTGTTTTTGTTAATGTGCACATGCCGGAGATAAAAGAACATGAGAGACATCCAGATGCTTCAAAGCTGGAGCACCCAAGAATATATATTTTTTCTTTTATTCAGCATGCATTTCTGCAGTCGCGGGAGATATAAATGCGACATCAACGTCGAACTTCTGTGTTTCCACCTTTCGACGCTTCAACTTGTAAATGTGTAAATGTCAGAGTATCTGTCCTGACCACATTCGAAGAATCGAACTTTATTTTTTCCACAAGACGAAGCCCTGCTTGCATCCGTCCATTGTCAAAGAGGGCTTCTTCACAGTTTGTAGAGATCTTCTTCATGCCTGTCCGTAACTACTTCAGCAAGTTCTCTTCTTTGTGTCTGTCAGTGGTTTTTTTTAGTTGCAATGGGGTATGATGATTTGGGAATTGTCGATATCGAAACAATCAAACACTTGTGTTGGTTAGCAGTTCATTGTGCCAGATGTGAGTTAACTGCAAGTTGAAGGTACTTGGTGTTGGTGTAGTCGATATTATTCAGCCGCACACAGCACAAGACATGCTCTGGCAAGTCTTCAGGCTTGTTCCCCTGCATACGAAAGAAATTAGTTCGTTCGATGCTTCTGTTAAACTTAACATGCAGAAGCCTCTACATCTTCTAGAGAAATTATTTGACTTTATGATTCATATTAATGAAAATATGCAAGTGCATCTCGGTTTTGTGCTGAACATAAAGGAGTTACCTGTATTGTTAGGCCAAAGTCCAATACACACAACTTCAGCCTGTCAAGAAATGCTCCAAATCCTTTCCTCGCGATGTAACTAAATCGATGTATATCCAAATCAATCTCAAAGTAGTTATTGCCCTGCAAATTGTAAATTACAGCAGCAACATAAGGGTCATGAGATGAAATATTTGTGCTAGAATGATGTCTCACTGCAGCATGCAGTTCATGTCAAAGTTCACATAGAAAATATATCAATCACAGAACCTAAATTCCAAATTTCTTCTATATAATTTCACAAAAATAAAGCAACCCAATGAATGAAACTCCATCCGCATCTGGTATAGGGTTATATGCCTGTTGCTTTTGCACCACACAGGAATATACTGTTCCCAAAACTCGAACCTATTAGGCCAAAGTGGCACAATGATGTGGATCTTACAGTGGTGCAAACTTTTTTATCACCAAAGAGGGATAAACTTACCGAATAGAAATCATGTTGTGGACGAGAAAGAACAGGCCTCTCATTGTACGTATTTATAAGCTTCCTCTCAGCAGTGCTTAAATGAAGATCCTCCAAATTTGCTGCATGGACGAGGATTTTTAGCCTATCTCTGAAGGGTACTAATGCTTCCATAGGAAAACCTTTGACCCTTTCTACATCATCATCAATTATCCTCTGTCGAGAAAGACATACAAGAATCTAAATATAGTATTGGAATCTAAAGAATCATTCGAATGATATGACGAAAGCATACACACTCTTCCAAAAGATACCAACAAAACATAAGTGCCCGGTAAAGTGAAAGATACAGTCACAGACATCTATGCATAAGAACCATATGCATAGATGCAATCAGGGCTTCAAAACCTGTCCAGACTGGTATTAATCAGACCAGTATTTGCTGTTACAATACACACTCTTATTATATTTAAAACCAAGGTCCGCCATACCGTACCGTACCAGAGTTTCGACCCGGGCTTAGTATGGTATGGTACGGGTGTATCGACCTGTATACCGAGGTGTACCGAGCGGTACACCCTAATGTACCGAGTAATTTTATATTTTTTCATACTGTAGCAGTGCTACAGTATACTACTGTATCACTGTAGCGGTACCGGGCGATCCGCGTACCGGTAACTTGTCGGACCAGTACGTACCACCCGTACCGGGTATGGCAGACCTTACTTAAAACCTAGTGGATTACTCAGTATGGACCTTTTTCACAATGTTACAACAGGCACTCTGAGATAACAATGGATATAGTCCAAACTACAACTGACCACTCATAACATGCCATGCACCACAAACCATAAATCATGCTCTTAAAACACCTCAATCTCCCAAGTGTAGATTTGGAATATGAAGTTTACTAGATGGACAAAAATATATATATATGCTGATCAGAAATCAGAATTAATCTTACCCTAATATTCTCCAAGAAATGAGATGGAAGTTCCTTTGAGTAATCTTCAGAAAGACTAAAATATAAAACAAAGCTCATTCCTTCACCATCAGTTTCACTCTGGAAAATAGCAGCAGGATACAGTGGAACCTGCGAGACACAACAAATCTTGCAGATTAAGTTTGACTGCATGATACTCAAAAAGGTTGTAGATACGGTAAGCCAAAAAAGGATATTGCAGGTTTCTTTAAGATATCAACTTCGACCGATATGTAAGTGAATACAAGTTGAGTCCTTGATCCAAGTTATTTTACCTATATATCACTTTTCTGATCCAATTTTTTATGTATAACTCTCTTTCTTTTCACACAATACATATTATTTAGGGAATCGGAACAGAAAATATTCCCAGGCTGATCTACGAGAGAATTGTTGACTGTTTGTCCCAGTATCTAAGCCTGACCTAGTAAATTGGAAAAATGATTTGGTACGTGCAAGTCAATCATTGGCCAGCCAACCAGCTGATAAACAAATCTTGCAGATAAGTTTGACTGCATGATACTCAAAAAGGTTGTAGATACAGTAAGCCAAAAAAGGATATTGCAGGTTTCTTTAAGATATCAACTTCGACCGATATGTAAGTGAATACAAGTTGAGTCCTTGATCCAAGTTATTTTACCTATATATCACTTTTCTGATCCAATTTTTTATGTATAACTCTCTTTCTTTTCACACAATACATATTATTTAGGGAATCGGAACAGAAAATATTCCCAGGCTGATCTACGAGAGAATTGTTGACTGTTTGTCCCAGTATCTAAGCCTGACCTAGTAAATTGGAAAAATGATTTGGTACGTGCAAGTCAATCATTGGCCAGCCAACCAGCTGATACCGTGAATGGTTACTGTTGCATTACCATGTCATTATATCCTCCTTCCTTTTTCCTTATTTTTCAAGATGTACGGTATATCTGGTCCCATGAGAACCTAAGCAGTTGGTGGACAAACCACCAGGAACTGGCTGCCATCTACATCTAACCTTCTTAACATGAGAAAGCAGGACTCCTTTACACAATACAGCTAAAAAGTCGACAATCATGATGACAGTCTATTAGGAGTCAATAAAGTAAAAAAAGACAAGGTAGTACCATAGCAGGATAGGTATAGATGTATAGTTGCAGTTAGACTTATTAAAGTAAGAGAAATGCTTCAACTGAATTCTTTTATTCATCAACATTACTCGGTTTTTACATTATGGTCAGAAAATTTCATTGTTCTCTCGTATGAATCTCTAGATCTTGGAAGCATTTGATGCATACACATGATATGACTGCTTTTTCTTGGAGACCTGGATAAAAGTGTAATCAAGCACCGACTAGATGTAGGAAGAGGATTTAAAGAGAACAAGGACCAGAAAAGTATGCCAGAATTAGTAGTATAAAGCTTTAGCCCTTTCAATAACAAGCATGTTGTCACCCCTAACAAACTCAGTCAAGATATTTAGTCTTCCAATATGTTACTTTTGTTATGCTTTAAGATTGACTTTGAAAATGCAGATTCCAGTATCAAGAAGAAAGTCGGCTGTTATAGCAAACCAAATGATTCGGTCCTTTCAGTTCTTTGTTGAGCTAATTAAAGAACAAAAATACAATGATGCCTTGAACAAGCAAACAAGAAAATTTGTTCATACCAAATAACAAAATTGTGTTTTAGTTTGGCTCCTTGATGTACCAGTTGGGATAAGTTATACATGAATGGAGAAGTTTAAAAACAATACCTATGCTCACATCAAATGATAAACTAAACCTCTCTTGGTAAGCAGATAAAATATGCTCTGATATCTTTGTTACACTAGATTACTTTGCCCTTTGTTGCTGGATATGGAAAACTATATTTCTGGACAGTGTTTCAAGCCACAAACTAGTATCATAATGTCGATTATAATGTGCTTTATCTTAGAGCATGACATACATCTTGAAACAACAAAAGTCATGAGGTAAACATACTTTCAGTAAGGTTGGTTTGGCTACATACCTGAATATTAACTACAAGAATAGGTGGGAACCTGCCAGATGAACTCAAATTGGGGAGTTCCACAAATCGAGCAATGTGATTAATTTTTTGCTGGCACAGGAAGACATCGACACCAAATGGACAGTATGCTGCATTATTTGGAGCAAAATCTTTCTTCTTGTCCCTGGCAACAGTTGAAAGCTAACATCAGAAGTTCAGTCACAATTACATCATCCAGATTCAAGTTACAGCACATATGTATAAAATGAGGCATTTCCACACTATAATTGAGAAAAATGTAAATTTTTGGATAATTGAACTACAACTACCTAAGGTAATGTGGTCCCCGTACTTTGAATGTGCTGGGCTCTATCTGTGACCAGCTATCAAGAATTTTCTTCTCTAGCAGGCAGAAAGGAACTTGAGAACCTGCTCGTGGCTTTTCAAGAAATGGCCTTGTAAAAACTTGCACACAAATAAAAGACAAAGTCAGTATCACATTTCATGATCAAAGAGAAAGCCTCGAGAGATTTCTTTATGAACTCATAAATAAAGCTATTTAAGCAAATGGAAATGATACATGAAATTAATGAGAAATACTCAAACACAATTAGTTCAACTAAAATGTATGAGATTCAGTGGTTGCTACAAATCAGAAAAGATCAGGACACAAAAGAAATGAACAAATATTGTTGGTGAAGATTAAGATATTCAAGAGACAAGAGTGGGGCATAACAATTAGTTTGATGATATTTTTTCTATTTATTCCAGAGAATAAACAACTCTCAGATGAAGTCCAAAGTCCGAGAATTATTTTACTGAAAAAACCAGCATCCAGATGAATGAAGAGAGGGTAGTTAATACTAACATAATTTAGATGTGGAATGTGCTTCCCCTGACTTCCACTTGAAGGGAAGCTTCAAGGATGTCTTTTTGGCTGAGTTTGGTGGACTTGAGCATAAAGCTTTTCTCTTTTCAGCGGTCGATACAGGGGCAACGAGGCATGGTAAGCAGTTGTTTGGCAGGATCCCGCAATTGTTCAATATACCCCCATCATGCCCACCAGCATTCGCATCCGCAGGCATGATTGACAAATCCTCAAGACTCACAAAGGCTTTCGCAGTATTCTCCGAGTTCTTTGGAGACTGCTCCCCTAATTTTCGTCCCTGCTGCTGTCGATCAATAGAAGAAATGGAGGAAGCATTCGGGTGACTTGCTCCTATGCTGCCATCCCTGAAAGATGAAGGGCTCAACATATCTTCGCCTTCAAAACTGTTTAAGGAGAAAGCATCTGCAGAAATTTATGACGCATATCACAACTCAAGGACAAGGGAGATCAAATAAGCCTGAAAAGAATAGTAAATATTGATGAATAATCATTGCCAAGGATCCATCATCCAATATCAATCTGATATGTGCAACGTCGTACCATCCTGAACGCTCCTAAAATCCTCCTCATCTGATGCAACCGCAGAGAATGTGTCGAACCATGCTTCCTCGGTACTCCCTGTCGATATCATAGCTTCAATTTAAGCAATGCCATATAGTTAGAGAAACCAAAAGGATTGCTCGACTGATTAGTGCCAAACAGTAGTAAACAACATGGTAAAAAAGATGAAATCAGTATCAACATCTCATATCTTAAGAACTTATCAAAAGTCTGCTACAGAGCATGTGTTGCACTGATTATTCTGTCAAGCCGCGTTCAATTGCAGCAGAGACGACTATGATCATCCAGTTGACTTTTCAATCTAAAGGATAAAGCTTTGATCTCTTTCAACGTCCCAACTTCGATCAAATATCTAATGCCATTAAGAATCGAAGTCGAAGGCACTCCTTCCCCTATCTGTATCATTCGAATCCAAAAACCAGGTGGCTAAGATGCCAATTTTGGGAACAAAACCAGCTCAATTCACATCAGGACTCACGCCCCAGCCATAAAAACCTCACCTTTTTTGCCCCCCTTCGAAAACCCCAAACCAAATCGAATACCGAAAACAAGCGAAGACGAAGTCAAGCCACAACCTTGGAACGCGGGGTTGCTGTAGGGCGCCTGATCGGCCTGGGCCTCGTCGATCGTCTCCATCGCCTTCCGTGACGCCGCACGCCGCCTGATCGTCCTTCTCCTCCTCCTTCGCCGCGTCCCTTCCGCCGATCTCCGCTGCCCTCCGACGCACCCATCCGGCCTCGAGATGCACGACCCCATATCCCTCTCTCCGTTCTCCTCCTCTGCCCCCTCCCTCTGCGCGTGTCCCAATGCTGGGTCTGCGGTCGTGACTCCGAGATCGCGGAAGACGAAGAAGAAACAGAGCGGGCCGACCGAGGACGAGTTGTTGCAACTCTCACATCTATCATAACATCACAACAGAGATATATACCTCATTAATAATGACAAAAGCGGATCGACTGAACAGCCGCAGGAGAGCGCGAGCGGGTGTCGGAGGCGTACGCAGACGGATTCTTCCTTCTCAGATACAATCTACGCGTGTCACGCTCTACCTGAGCGAATCCCGGCGCAGCCCGTGACGACTACTTTTCCCGCCGTGGACCCGATTATTTCAGCCAATGACAAGTCAACAACGCGAAGGGTAGCCCAACGCGGAGTGGACGAAACCATTCGCGTAATCCAGGAGGTCCTCCTCGGTCGCCGCGTGTCCGCCGCCGTGATCCACACGGTCTCTCTCGGATTTTGTGGTAGATTGCGGTCCCGACCAATAACAATATGAACAGAAAAGGATTGTGTTTGCGTTTGTTCGAGCGGGAATCCAATTCTTACAGCACTATGGACACTCCTTTTTGAAGAAGAGAGTTGTTTTTTTGGCTTCTAACACATGATTTGATTTGATGTTCGGAAATTAATAGGACATGACCAAAGAGACCAATGAAATGGATGATCGAAATTACTTCTTGTTTTGGTGGGCAGAATCTTTATCAACCTCAACGTGTTTTAGAATCCACGACACGCTTTTTCTAAAGGATTGAAATGACTTTCGTCGTGCTTTCTGGAGGCCACGGAGAAAGTGTCACTAAAGAACACACATGAACATGTGATACACAAGTGAGAAGAATTATTTTTTGTTGTCGTCAAACAACTGCGGCGAATACCGACGGACAAAAGAATAATGTTGTGCGGTATCCATCGGTCAAGTTGGTGAGATTATATTCCAAATGTTTCCAAAGTTCTAGCCTCCTACAGTGACTAGTGTGTGATATGACATTGGTTTTGAACTCACATTATTCCGATTATATCCATCGGTCAAGTTGGTGAGATTATATTCCGAATGTTTCCAAAGTTCATAGCCTCCTACAGTGAATAGTGTGTGATATGACATTGGTTTTGAACGCACATTATTCCGATTGCAGTGGAGGAAGTGTGTCTTATTTAATGAGATAGATTATGAATGAAGTTGACTAAGCATAGTTTAGCTCAATATGGGGGTGGTACGGTTTAGTTTGATTCGATTTGTTTGTCTAATTAGAATAATAGTTTAAAACCTTTGGCTCGATTTACAACTCCCGGTTTACATGCAAAGTTTTATCATGTTCAAGTTTTATTTGTTGGAAGAAAAAAAAAATCAAAGTTTAGAATTACGATTAATGTTGATGAATTGACTCGTGATACAGACGTCTCTTCAATAGAATAATTATTTTTGAAAGCATTTGATGCACTTTAACAACGAAGAATAATTATTTAGAGCACTTGATATATTCTAATCGAGGAAAATATCTTCTTGTACTTGATACGTTCATCAAAGATAAAAACACAAGGCATCTAATTCTATGTATAATATATATTTCTAAGATATAAGTATTCAAAGTATTTTGATATACCATAATTGAGTAAAAAATATCTCATATTTAATTTGTCATAATCGGATAAGGTATATCCTTGCACATGATGCATTCATTCCAAACATAAGCATTTGAAACCCCGATGTGTCATATTCAAATAAAGTATTTGTTTGTATATGATGTATAAGTATTGATAGAGCATCTATTTATCTTAATCAAGCAAAAAATCTTCTTGTGTTTGATATATTTACTCATGATATACAGGCATCAAAAGTGCATTTTGCATTCTGACAAAGTAAAACATCTCTATGCTTTATGATAAAAGCATCCAGAACACCAAATATATCTTAACTAGTAAAGAATTTTTCTTTCATCTAATGCATACACTCAAAGATATAAGCATTGAAAGTGTATCTTATATCCTAATTAGATAAAACATATTCATGATGCTTTATGTGACTACCCATGATAAAAGCATATGGAGCACTTGATATGTTCTAATCGAGGAAAATATTTTCTTGTGTCTGATACGTCTATCAATGATAAAAACATCCAAGGCACTTGATGCATTCTATATCTAACATTTTCTTCCAAGACAAAAATATTCAAAATATTTGATATACCATAATTGGGCAAAGAATCTCTCACATCTAATTCGTCATATTTAGATAAGGTATCTCCTTGCATCTTGTGCATTCATCTAGGACATAAGCATTTGAAAGTCTTGATATATCATATTCGAGTAAAGCATCTCTTTGTATGTGACATAACCACTTAGGACACAAGCATATGAAGCATTGGTAGAGAATCTAATGTATCTTGATTAAGCAAAAAATCTTTTTATGTCTGATATATTTGCTCATGATAAATGAGTATCGAAAGTGCTCTTTGCATTCAAAATATCTCTATGCTTGATGTGTCTACCCATGATAAAAGCATCTAAAGCACCAAATGTATCTTCACTAGGAAAAAAAATATTTCATCCAATGCATACACTTAAAATATAAGTATTGAAGGTGATCCTTATATCATAATTAGAGAAGATGTTTTATATTATGTCTATCGATAATAAAAGTATCTAGAGTACTCGAGATACGTCCATCAAAGATAAAAACATCCAAAGCACCCGATGCGTTTATGTCTAATGTCTCATTTTAAGACAAATATTCAAAGCACCCTATTCCAAGATAAAAGTATTCAAAGTATTTGATGTATCATAATCGGACAAAGAATTTATCACATCTAATCCATTACAAATAGGCAAGACATTTCCTTGCACCTGGTATAGTCATCCAGGACATATGCATTTGAAAGTCCCGATACGTCATCCAAGCAAAGTATCTCTTTGTATTTGATATATCAACCCAGGGCACAAGAATATAAAGTATTGGTAGAGCATCTAATGTATCTTAATCAAACAAAAAATCTTCTTACGATATGTTTGCTTATGATAAATGAGCATCGGAAGTGCTTTTTACATTTTAACTAAGCAAAATATCTCTATTCGTGATGTGTCTGCCGATGATAAAAACATCCAAAGCACCTAATGTATCTTACTCAAAAAAGAATTTTCTTTTATCCAAATGCATGTACTTAAGTTATAAGCATTGAAAGTACTCTTTATATCCTAACTAGGTAAAACATCTTTTTTATGTGTCTACCAATAATAAAAGTATCTAGAGTACTTGATATGTTTTAATCGAAAAAATCATATCTTTGTACTTGATATATCTATCAAATATAAAAGCATCTAAACCTTATGTTCAATGTCTCCTTTCAAAACAAAAATATTTAAAATATTTGATATATCAAAATCGGGCAAAGAATCTCACATCTAATTTATCATAATTGAATAAGGCATCTCTTACACCTAATGTATTCATTTAGGACATAAGTATTTGAAAATCCCGATACATTATATCCGAGCAAAACATCCTTTTATATCGGATGAATCCACCCAGCGCACAAGCATATGAAGCAGGGTAAAATTTCTACCTACATTTGATGTGTTCATCTTAGATAAAAATATCGAGCGCATATGACTCATTCTCACTCAACAAAAATATTCTGTGCATGATTTAACCATCTCGAATAAAAACATTCAATAACTAATTTTTGATATAAATAACGATTATCGAGATCCTAAAATCAAGATAATAGGAGTAACTGATATGACAAATATGCAAACAAACAATTAAGCCTATGACATATAGAGTCCAATCAGTTGAGAAACAACAATGTACCAATATATGTATCACATCAATATAGCATCTAAAAGTAGGATTTCCTTAATCATAATTAATACCTATAAGGGTCTCTCCAAATGCGACCTATCTGATTCCTTACTCTTAGAACTCATTCTAACCTTTTTGAATTCTCAGGTTTTTCTTCATTTGACATGAGCAAATGCTAACTTAAGCATCACAAAAATCTTATCTGGAAGATCATTGGTGCAAGTTTTTCAAGGAGACCTCTTGGATAATAATGATACTAACGAGCTCAGTCAAAGCTCCCTGAGCTGACATCTCATTTTCCTAGTCAAAGCTCCCTGAGCTGACTTCTTTTTTTTCTCGAAACAAAATTGGATAAAACATGTTATGGGTCAACCTTATCATCTCAAATTAACGATCAAATTGGCATCGGCATATATTCATCATTGTATTTATTATATATATACATATATACATACATACATATAAAATGTCAGATCCTCATATTTGGATTGGGCGTAATGAGATATTGAAGCCCAGTTTCGGGTGCCAGAAAATGGGCATTGGCATATATGTAACTTTGGAATTAGGTGGCCTAATTGCGACAACAACAATTACTAAGAGGTCTACATGTACTATATCAGTATCAGTTAATGTCCTATATCAATATCAAGATTATATATACCACCAATTATCAACCAGGGATTTGGCTGATGGCAGATATCAGAAGGGTCTACTGCAAGAACACCCAGAAAATAACAATATTTTACTGATTATTACACATGAAAAGATGCTACGCCTCACCATTATCAACAAGGGAACAACAACAGAAATCTGATGCAAATATACAGTGATGAACCATACGATAACATAGTTTCTATTGAGATGGCTAATCAAACCGGAGATACGACAAGGCAACACTCCTTAGCTCAGCAGCAATATCTTATAGGAGGCATTGCAGGATGCTTGAGAGGTTGTGCTATCGGCTAATATCCGGTGTCTATTCCATGGCCAACGTGCTTATATCTCACATGGGTTCTTGGACCTGCACAACTGAAAATTCACAAACCATGAGAGAAATCAGCATACCAGTTTGATACATATGGAGCATTATGATAGTTCATCTGTGAAGAATATGCTATGACTATGTTCACCATTTATGTATATATACAGTAGTAATGCAAAGAATGTCAAAACCACTGAATCAGTTCATGTTATCTTAGTTCCTCAAACATAGAGCCCGGAAAGAAATATAATAAATAAATTTAAAAGTATATCATCTGAATGGTACAATATTTTGAATTTTAAACCAAGAACACAGAAAAAAGGAGTTTCTTCTCATCTGTTAACAAACTCAGCCATCTTTATAGTTGTCAAGCAAATAAATTTGACCAAGCATAGAGTTGATAAAAATCTCGATTGTCATCATCACCGACTAAAAGAAAATCTTATTCATGGGATTCGATCCAAAAACCTACTTGTTCCCCTTGTTGCTGAAAAGACCCAATAATATGCAGGTTTACAGTTGAAAAGGATCAAATTATTAGCATCGTCTTCCCTTTTCCATTTCTTCTTTTAGACTTGAGAAATACAAGAGGTCCACTCTCACCAGTAATATAAGAATCTACCACCAAGGCATACTAAAAATCAATTTTCTTGATCGGTCACTCTGCAAGTATACAAGTAACAAAAATCTCAATCATGATCATGAACTATCTTTTCTTCTTTATAATTTAAAAACACTTACTCCACAAGATTCTTTCTTATATTGTCCATGCTTAGTTTTACAACCAAAATCGTATAGAACAAATAATGGGTAATGGTACATATGAGCCAAACATAAAATGTTTTTCAAATAAAGGAATGACTTCCGAATCTATAATTTAAAAACACTTACTCCACAAGATTCAAATAAAGGAACGACTTCCGAATTAGGCTAATATCCTGAGGTAGCAGAAGAAATCTAAAACGCTAGAGAACAGGATATGTAGGATACACAACTCAAAAACACATTTCACTCAATTCTCTGGAAACAATAAGCTACGAGTACTTTTAGTCATCAGTTAACCTTCTGTTTTGTGTATGCCATAACAGGAATGAGTCTGGATTCACATAGCAAAGAGGAAACAAATAAATCACAGAGGAGAATTCTGAGGTGGATACTGCAACACAAATCAAGCAAATTGAGAGTGATCAGGAATCAATTCACTGTGGTTCTGCACATGAACGACTAGAGCTTGTTCACTTGGAAAGAAGTTAAATCTAGTGTGCAAGGACTATTGGTTGAGAAACCATACTTGAGGCAATAGAGAGTTGAAAGGTGACCATGAGAATATTTACCTTGATTAAGTTTTCCTACTAAAAGGAGCATGTCAATATATGTGACAGGAAAATCATAACATTACTCAATTTTCAGCCTAAAATTTCCTTCAGACATGCAACTTACATCATCCTATGGGGGGTGGTTTGGACAATTTTGAAAATACAAACATGCTATTCCAGAAAAGTTCTTTAGAGCAATACTACTGCCATTCTGTCAATGAAAAACTACAAACTACAATTAATTTTTATGTAATGGAACAGGAACTAAAGATGAGTGGTGTTTGGGTCGGAAGTGTATCCTAACACTTCTGACCTTTCACCTCTTGAAAATCTTCTGCAATAGCACTTCCTGGTTCATGCCATGTGATTCAAAATGGCCATTAGATCTGCAAGATTCTTCCTCATAAATAATATAAAGCAGGCACTTTCGTGCATGACTTCCCAATGTTAACCCATTTAACCAAGAAATCATAATAGTGAAAATTAATGATGAAGTGAACATACAGCAAAGTACCTTTAGAATTTCCATGCATTAGCCAGCTGGTTTTGTCTTCTCACATTAATTCGTCACAGTTGAGGTGCAAAAATGCTCTGAAATGGACAAGAAGCAAATATATTGTTTAATCAGTACCAAGATACACAGAATTGTATAATCAGGCACACTTTTAAGAAATTTAGGTATGAAGTTTCTCTCAAAAGTTCTCAGAAAAACAAAATATATAGGAAAATTCCAAGCAAAACCCTCCAAAGTAGGCAAAACTGTATATTTTCCTTGACATGTTGAAGTGTATTGCATATTCCTTTTAAACTCTAAATTGATCATAGATTTCCCTTTTTCAATGTATACGTATTAGCTTTTTGTTCTTAGAGTCTTTTACAAGCGATCCTAAAAAGGACCTTTTTTTGGGCAGAAGGTTGCCATACTATGTCAACCAAAAGGATAAAATATGCTTCTTTGAGGCGCGACGTTTTCCACAGTTCAAACCAAACAATGCACGATTCGATCTTAGCTACACACAAACTTCGTGTCATGTTGTAAGGAACCATTTTTAACTCTGACACATACACAAACACAAAGGGGCATTACCTCGAGCATGGAACGGGCGACCTCCTTGGCGCGGCCGAGCAGCGAGAGACTGCCCCTGCAGGAGTGCACGGTCTGGAACTGCTCGATGCGGAGCTTGCGGGTGATCCATCCGACCTGGAAGTAGATGAACTCAGAGGAGGGGACGTCGACCATGATGCCGCCGACGTCGAACCAGACCATGAAGCGGCGGACCTGGACGCCCTCGAGACTCGCGATGCCGCCGTACTTGATGACGCCGGACACGCGGGGGGCGTAGTAGACCAGGTACTCGAAGTCGACGTAGCAGGAGCCGTAGAGCTCCACGACGAACCGGCCGTTGCTGGCGAGCGAGAAGGACTTGACGGTGTCCGGAAGAACGCCGGGCGGCAGGCCATACTGCGGAAGCAGGTCATAAACGGTGGTGCCGTTCGACGGCGAGGCCGGCGACTCAACGTGGCCAGCGGCGAGGGTGGGCAGGAAGAGGAGAGGGAGGTGAAGGAAGAAGAAGAGTAGCAGAAGAAGGGAGGAGGAAGACATGTCGAGCGGTATCACAAGGAAAGCAAGGAAACCCGTTTCCCGGGGAAGGGTAGCGCACCGGACCTTGTAATATAAGCCAAGATGGGGAGGGAAGCGGATCCGATGTGATCCGATCCGATCCGATATCGATCCGAATCCGAAGGTCCCAAAGCAAGAAGGGTAAAGCCAAATAAGAATGAGAAGAAAGAGAACAATTATTGAGATTGCTATTATAATCTTTTTGGATATGCTTTCCTATATTCATGTCCTTATCGATTGAAATCGAAACAAATTACAAACGATCCAATCACCGATTCTGATCGAATCTAATGCTATTGATAATTTTTTATAGTTTGATCTATAATTTTTCATAGATATATTATAAAAAGACTTCAAATAATATGTAGAAACACAGTGGGCAAAAGAGGGGTGATTTCTTTTTCCTTGGTGTGAAGGACAAGGACTTAAAAGATGGTTTGACGAGCGAGTATAATAGATTGCAGCATCGAGACAGGATCTAATGGACGAAATGTGTCTACCGTGGATGTGACAGCATGAGGGAAGAGGGTGGGTACCAAATGCTTGTTCACATCAATCAAATGGTGAAAGATTACAAGCTTGGTGGGTAGGGTAGGGTAGGGTAGGGTAGGGGATAGAAATCCAACTTGGACTTGGACCTTGTGTTGATTCACATGTGCCTAAGATTCTTTGGTTTTTCTCATTTGGATCAATTTTTATATTTATCCCTATAAATTTACTTTGAAAAATGGTACGATCTTAGATATCTATATTTATCTAACTTGATCGTATTTACATCATACTATGGTCTTTCAAATAATATATGACACGCATCTATGCCAGCTACCTCACATATAACTGTCATCTTATAACTTTTTAAAATTGAGAGAGAAACTCTATAAATCTCAGTGATAATTGGGTCTTCTTTAATCTATCCTAGCTTGTATGATATTAAATGAACTTTCTTACAATTTTAAGCGCTTCACGAATGATTTTGATACAATATTGTCATAGCTTCCATTGTTTATGATTACTGTATAGACTTTATTATTAATACTGTATTAAGAATGGAAGATGTTCTTGTGCTGAGATAGATCTTTTTGCCTTGGGGCGAATAATAATCTTTTTATAACACATGTCATGTGTTCTCCTTCTTTCTCTATTATTTCAGTATTATCAAAATCATCATTTTAGGCATCTCCTTCTTCAAAGTTATTTTTGAGATTTGCAAAGTTGATAGTCTTACGAGTACGATACTCGTTTGAATGATAACCAGGCCCCCCCACATTTAAAATATTTTCTAACTACAGGTTAAGCACATGAATTATTTGTGGTAATCGAGATATACTTAGCTTGCCTTGTTGCTCTTCCAACACTTGTGTATACGTTTTGATTTGTAAGTTGTATTGGCTTAATCACAATTTACTTTTTTTTATTAAAAGCAGTTTGTATTGTCGGAGTAGAGAATTATTGATTAGCAATTGTAGGTTGAGTCAATAACATTTTAGCCTTTAATATAATATTGTGAGGTTTATCTACTATCCATATCGAAGTTAAAAGTATTCTATCTTTGATTATAAATTTTAATATGTTGATATAAGTTGATATCGGTTGCTCTTACAAATCTTTTTTTGAGAAGTTACTCCATCTTTCACCATGTTTGTACTGGTGTTTTTCCTTGCCTTCTTCTTATAATATATCCCACCAAACAATTGCATATCCTTTTAGCTTGTCTGTAACAAGCTTGACTTATTTGTAATTACAAATATCCATCATCTCAAAGAAGTTCTTTATTTCATAACTCCAACTAAGAAAAGCTTGAGGTGGTCATTAAAACTAGGTAAGTCTACTTTGAGACTATAATCCTCAAATAGCCTATTTCATCTGGGTGGTGCTTGATGTCTTCTATATTTTTTACTGTCATTTTTTAAGTCATCATCATAATATTAGTTGTCATGAACGGATAGTATCACGTTGGTTGAAGTGTTGAGGTTAAACTGCACCTACATTTCTTCTTTGGTTAGTTATATGATAGTCCACAATCTCTTTTTCTTTATCTGACTTATCTTTATAAGCTAGTTGCCTATATTGAATTACGGGCACGTGTTGATTATTGGGTTGGTTGTTAGCATCAACTCCGGCATGATTGATCCTACCATCATCATGAACTCTGTTGGCACTTAAACCCAAGTTAGTGAGTATGTCACGAATCTTTTGAAGCTCCTGAGTCATTCTTGCTTCTTGTGCTTCTGATGTCACCCATAGGGTTAGCATTCTCCAATCATTATTGTTAGAGTCATCATCATTGCCTCTATCATGAAGGTCATCACCGTTGCAATTACCACTATGATCATCGATAACATCATCGTCGTTGTTGCCATTGTTATCACTATATCTCATATTAATGGATTATAGGATTGTACTTAATAAATTAAGTTTTCGATACACAATATCCATTATAAGTGGAGAGTGTAGAAAATATTTTTTAATTTTCAAGGTACAAAGTACAAAGTACAAACGGAAACAAAATTTAAAAAAATACTACTAAAAATAATTATATATAGTAAACTACCCTTATAAAGGGAAAAAAAAGGAAATCAATTCTTTATATTATAAAAGAAGATCATTTAAAAGATATTATTTTTGATATATTGAATAGGCTTAGATGAAGACTTTATTTATACTAGTTCTAGGCCTTAAAAATTAGTTAACTAAATAATATGAGATAATTGAAAGAAATATTAAAATAAAAATGATAAATGAACAACTTTGGGCTCTTTGAAAAATAATCTTTTCATGATACTCTTGAATGGATCTTGGTAGCTATTTGAAGGAAGATTGTCGTGAGATATCTACAACCATATATTATACTCTTCAATTATTTATATATTTTAAAATATTTGAAACTCCAAAGTAGACTCCTTGATCATATTTATTTATTTTTTTCCTTAAGATTGACTTGGTCAATTCTTTTATAAATGCTTTCTTCCTATTGTTCCATATTAAATTATTTTTTGATTATGATCATAAGAATAATAGCAGTGTTTTAGGTATCTATTTATCCTCTCAACTTAAATTAGTTAGTTAAAATAGATACATTTGAACGATTTTAATATTTAATAAAAATATTTATAAAATTCCTTTTTTTTTTTTTTTTTTGAAAAAAAAAAAAAAAATTTTTAAAATTTCTTTTTTTTTTTTTTTTGGAATAGAAAGAAAGCAAAAGCTGTCACTGTAAACACTCATCCTTCGTGGTAAAAAAGAAGTGTTTGTCTTTTCCTTTCTTTCTTTCACTGTCTTTCGTGATGTGGTTTGGGCTTAGCAACAACTGGTGATTGATGGATAGTAGTAAATGCCATCAAGAAGGAATCAAATTTTAGGACAGTAGGACAAGGAAAATTCAAGTGGAATAGCTGCTCTGTCATTGCTTTCCATTTGTTTTCTCTTTCTTGTTCTTAGCTTCGTGGGGGCTCACACAAGTTACTTCTTTGTAAAATTTACATCGGTTCGAGATGATTTTATCTAACCTACTTTGATTAAACTGATAATATATATTATGTTCTTTCTTTTGACTGCATTTGTGTTGGGGGTTTCAATTAATCTTAGAATATCTGAGATTACTGTCACCTACTCTTTCTGGTGAACAGAAGAAGTCTTAGTTTCTCATGTATTTGTTGCATGGTTTGATCTGGCTGCATGAGAAGTCTTAGTTTCTCATGTATTTGTTGCATAGTTTGATCTTGCTGCATGTCCTTAAATCAAAAGAAAAAATACTTGTCAGGATACAGTACTTGTATATTCTTTGCTGCATATATCTTTAAGCTTCTGGAGAGCACAAATCACCTCTATGGTATCAATGCATGGTTTAGTTTATGGTTATTGATTGTGCTCTCACACAAATCTTCATGCATCATTTTTGGGAATTTTGTTGCTTCAGAGTTGCTGAACCATTTTGACAATTCTCAAGTTGTGGCTCCTCCATTCGAGACTTGAAAGATGGTGGTCAAAGTGTGTGCATTCATAAGAATCTCTCTGATTTGTTTGATTAGGATTGTCTCTCCTAATACTCCCCTTGGGAATGTGACTCCATGTAAGGCTTACTGTGGTGGTTTCAACACACCCTAAAGAGCATTGACATCTATACAACAAATCATATCAGGAGACTCCCAATCAAAAATTTTGAAGAAGATGAAAAGGTGTGTAGTTGTAGGAAAGAAACAAATATTGTTTGCTGTAAGTGGCAGCAGCTCATGAAAACAGGCTTCTTTATTGAGCGGCACAGCGGAGATGCTTATCTTGTTCATGCATCCCTTCCAGATCTGTTCATACATTTCAATCTTTCAGTGTCGTGGCATGGAAAAAATAGACAAGCAGCAGACTGAGGTGAGTGGAGAACTGCAGCACTGTCAGCAGGTAATAATCTCTCTTAAAGTTTATGTTTCATGCTGTATGTGCATAAATCACGTTTTTTGCACTGCCAACTCCTTCAAATCTGTGTCGAGGTTGGTTGCTGTCATTATAATCCATAATGATGTTCATGTCCAAGTTCTTCACCATTTTGAAGCAAAGTTGGCTCTTTGGAACGTGATTACTGTATCTTTTCCGGATCAAAAATCCATCTGAATCCCCAGCTGCAGGTTTTACTCGTCTTCCTTGTCGGTCTGCGTCGGACGGCGACATGCTTCTCTCATCTCTCTCACTCTCTCTCTCACTCTCTCTCTCTCTGTGATGCGTGGTTACCGCAAAGAACTGTGGAACGATTAAACTATTTGCTTCAGTAGTATATCTTAAAACGATATATATCAGACAGCTGATCGCATCGGGTAGTTGGCAAAGACTGTGGCTACAGATGTTGATCGAGACCAAGCTCTCTCTCTCTCTCTCTCTGTGATGCGTGGTTACTGCAAAGAACTGTGGAACGATTAAACTATTTGCTTCAGTAGTATATCTTAAAACGATATATATCAGACAGCTGATCGCATCGGGTAGTTGGAAAAGACTGTGGCTACAGATGTTGATCGAGACCAAGGGAATATCACATCTGATCAACACAGGGAATTGGTGGGGACTCCTTGCCGGAACTGGCCATGGGTGCCATGCAAACGAATGTTCTCTTGTTCGGGAGGAGAGTGAAGAGGTCACATGCATGGATCGGCACCTTGTGGTACTTCTTCTTTGGATGCTAGTTTTCTCGTTGGTGTTTGACTCAACATGTACAGTGATACATTGTAGCCACTTCAAACACCATAGTAATCTTAGACCTCCACAAAGAACACACAAATAAATATATGTTTGTGTCTCATCTTAAACCTGTTTAATATATATTCTAATCGACTTTAAGATAATTGAATAGACATGATACCCAAAATCTGATCGCTATCAGTATCACAATCAAATTTATCATATCCTAACTTAAATTAGGACATACGTCTCCAAATTCATTTCAAACCCATATTTATTTTTTTACTTGTTGCTCTCATTGACCATGAGTGAATTGAATTGATTTAACTCTTGAAATAAATTTCATGTTCTCTTCTTGTTATATGTCAATATACTATTGATGTAGAACGAGTAACATCCTCCCATTTCGATCAATCAATATCATATAAATAAGTTATTGACGTAAAACTAGTAATAACAAATTTCCTTCTTAATGATATAGCGATACAAAATAAGAAAATAATAATAATTGAAAGATAATAAAAAATAACTAATAAGATTTCATATTCGAGTAACAAACTCTCGGATCTCATATTTTTATACTCGTACATGAATGACGAGATATTTCTATCGAAAAAGTAATTTGTGACCTCGCACCACTTAGCACACAAAATAAGAACACAACTCTCCAATTTTTTTATTTCTATCATTTTTTTTTATTTTCTTCATCATTTTCTTCGTTTAGTAGATGTCGATATATGATAACTTTATACATACATACATACATACATATATATATATATATGAAATATTACTAAAATAATTAAAATTTATTTAGATAAAAGATAATCTAATTGATTATGATAACTTTATACTCTCCAATTTTATTAGGGTTTAAGCACAAATAATGTAAGCACAATTGATCCCTATGCCAAAATTCGTACCCAGATGTTTTACTCGGAACAGGTGGGCTTTAGACAAACCCACATTGTGGAGCCCAGACATGAGTTTGGTGTTGGTCGGCGCAATGTAGGTAGGCCAATTTAATATCTAATTATTATTTTGACTTATATATAACTTTGTGACCCCCCAAAACAATTTAATATCTAATTTCATCAGCAAGAAATTAGATTACAGAAATGTCATCGTCATTGTAGCTATGCAATTTGGACGTCTATTAATGGGAATTAATCAATGCTGTCCTTTGAATCGTGACCTCTCTCGATAGTGTAGCGAACAATTGCTTTCATAATTAGTCCGAGTAAAGGAGATGTCCAAATTCTTGTAGCTTGCCAAATTATACGTAGCTCGGACGATTGCATGAGAATTAATGGATATTAATGGACATCCTCAACTACCTATTTATGTGAAGCTCCAACATCACATTAATAGCTACTTGCATAATTTTCAAAGTCTTTATTAACATGTGTCCGGGACCCATTATCCTTTTTTTAATACAAACTTTATCTGTGATATCAATGGAATAATAACAATATCTTATACAATGATCATTTACAAGAATTATTGAATAATATATAGGATATTATTTATCCTTTATAATAAAAATATTTATCCTTTGAATTGTGTCAATAATAATGCCAATTATCATCGTAATATACTTGCTTCCGGGAACAACCAAGTAGAAGAATCTTTTGTCCTTTTTAACTTTCTTTTAGTGTGAATTGGATAAATGATATCAATGGCATGATGATACATATTCGACTACCTACCTTTGTGAAACATCAACATCACAACAATAGTGTGCACATAATATATTCAAACTGTTTGTCAAGAATTATCTTATCAATTCTACCGATGTTAGGCATACGATTTGGTTTTGTCTTTGTTCGAAGTATCTTTGCTTGTTGTTTGTATAAATATAACAAGCACTGGAAAGAAACAAAAAAAAAAAAAGAGAAAGAAAAAGAGAATATGTCACCTTCACCTCGCATCAGTCTTTTTGAGATCCACACAGGTGATATCCATGTCTGCCCCTCTGGTGAGGGAGCTCCGGGAAGTGGCATTTATGGAACCAGCAATGCAGCAGCTAAGAGTCGCCACCACCACCGCCACCACCGGGTCTTAATCTGCCACAGCGAAAGCATGCGCTTGACACGGAAAGCTCTTGTTTTCTCCTGCTGCATGGCACCAATGTGGTGATGATTCCAAGAGCATTCGCTGGTGGAGAATGCTTCCTTCTCCTGGGAATAAACGTTTAATCCCAAGCAAAACCATGGCCTTTCTGCAATAGAATACTAGCAACAGGTTTGGCCACTTCCAACTACATACCAACACTTCTCCTTCATGCCTTGTATACTATTCCTTCTCCACCTACCTTCCCGCTCTATATATGCAACCGTAGGAAAGCATGCGACTTATAAAGTAGCTTCTCCTCTGCCCTTTCCTCTCTCTCTCTCTCTCTCTCTCTCTCTCTCTCTCTTTTGGCAGATACGGGGTGGTGACAGCACCGAAATGGTTGCGTTCCGGGGTGCGACTTTCAAGACCGTGGACCAGTGCACCTCGGTGGGGCGGGAGGGGCACACGGTGGTGGCCGACATGGACGGCACCTTGCTCCTGGGACGCAGCTCCTTCCCCTACTTCGCGCTCGTCGCATTCGAGGTGGGCGGCGTGCTGAGGTTGCTGCTCCTGCTCCTGGCGGCGCCGCTGGTTGGCGTGCTTTACTACTTCCTGTCGGAGTCGGCCGGGATCAAGGTGCTCATCTTCGCGGCGCTGGCGGGGGCGCGGGTGGAGGAAGTGGAGTTGGCGGCGCGGGCGGTGCTGCCCAAGTTCTACTCGGCGGACGTCCACCCGGAGGCGTGGCGGGTGTTCTCGGCGTGTGGCAGGCGGTGTGTGCTCACGGCCAACCCTAGGATCATGGTGGAGGCGTTCCTGAAGGAGTACCTGGGCGCTGACCTCGTCATCGGGACGGAGCTCGGGACGTACAAAGGCCGGTTGACGGGGCTCCCCGTCCACCCGGGGGTTCTCGTTGGACGGAACAAAGCCGCCGCGCTCCGCAAGCAGTTGCCGGAGGCGTCGCCGGAGATCGGGCTGGGCGATCGGGAGACCGACTTCCCTTTCATGAGTCTTTGTCAGGTACGTGCGCGCTCCTGCTTCTTCCAAAAGCCATGCATTACGTAACTATAGACATGAGAGAGGAGCATAGAATGAACACTACGGTTTGCGTTTCTTGAGGCAGATAACGGCGCTGTGAGAAAGAAAGAGAATTAACAACGCTTGCGCGAATCTTAAAGAGTTTTTAGATCAATTCATTTTTTTTAAATAAAAAACTTAGTCATAAGAATATATTGAAAAAATTTTAGACGAGATTATTTAAAAAAATAAATCAGATTAATTTTTTGAATTCTCAATCTTCGATAAAGAAGTATGGAATGCCACCACATCGATCAATATTTAAGATATAAGAATATATTAGAATTAGCTGTAACATTTTCATTGTCTAAGAATAAAAAATAATATATATATATATATATATAAGAATTTTTTGCATATCAATTATTTCAAAAGTTAAAAAGTATATATATATATTTATTTATTTATTTATATTTATATATATGCATGAAGTGAATGCTTCGTATTATGTACACAGGAGGCGTATGTGGTGCCACCGAAACCCAGATGCGGGGCCGTCGCCAGTGACAAGCTGCCGAAGCCGGTCGTCTTCCACGACGGCCGCTTGGTCCAGAAGCCAACGCCGCTGCTGGCCCTCGTTACCGTCCTCTGGTTCCCGGCGGGCTTCCTCCTCGCCTGTCTCCGCATCGCCACCGGGGCCCTCCTCCCCATGCGCTACGTCTACCACGTCTTCCGCGCTCTCGGCGTCCGCGTCACCGTCTGCGGCACCCCTCCTCCCCCGGCCTCCACGTCCCTCGGCCATTCCGGCGTCCTCTTCGTCTGCTCCCACCGCACCCTCCTGGACCCCGTCTTCCTCTCCGTCGCCCTCGGCCGCCCCATCGCCGCCGTCACCTACTCCGTCTCCCGCCTCTCCGAGATCCTCTCCCCCATCCGTACCGTGCGCCTCAGCCGCGACCGCGCCCGCGACGCCGCCATGATCCGGAAGCTCCTGCAGGAGGGCGACCTGGCGATCTGCCCCGAGGGGACGACCTGCCGCGAGCCCTTCCTGCTGCGCTTCTCGGCGCTGTTCGCGGAGCTCACGGACCAGATCGTGCCGGTGGCGACTTGCAGCCGAATGAGCATGTTCCACGGCACCACGGCGAGGGGGTGGAAGGGGATGGACCCCTTCTACTTCTTCATGAACCCCAGTCCAGCCTACGAGGTTACCTTCCTCGACAAGCTCCCGCTCGAGCTCACCTGCAGCGGCGGCAAGTCCAGCCACGAGGTGGCCAACTACATACAGCGGGCGATAGCCTCCACTTTGTCCTACGAGTGCACCCGTTTCACGAGGAAGGACAAGTACCGGGCGCTCGCCGGGAACGATGGAACTGTTCCTGAGAAGAAGTCCAAGGCTGAAGGCTGAAGGCGCCACGGCCATGGATCGCTAAGAAGGCAGCAGCTACTACTACTACTACTACTGCATATGTTCTCTCTCGTAATCCCGACTGTTCCGGCTATGATCTCAGTGCTTAATGTACATTGACATCTCTATAATAATCATTAAAATTAATGTCAGCATCCTCTTCTAATGTACATTGATGCCTACGTCTATATAGCTACACAATGGATGAAGAGAAGGGATCAAATCAAAGTGCACCTCTCTGCTGCTGCAAGAGAAAAAGGGTTTCAATGATTAATCAAGGCTAACACTGAGCTAGAAAATGAATGCAGGGTTTGAGACCATGTTGTTATGCCATTTATCACAAGAGATGTGGCTCTCTTTTCTATAGCATACCAAACATTCTTTATGGATTGCTTTGCCAGCATCATTTGGTGATCAGATTAGTAGTTCATATTCTCAGCTACTGATTTGATATTTACTGACCTTATCTCACATTTCTGAAATCTCAAAAGTTCCAGACAATAAGTTTTGGCATTAACACTGTTAGGTACATAATCAATGACAAGAGGACCCTCCATCAAACAAGTAATCCAACCAAACTATAAGTTTCTTACCATCACAAACTTCCTGACCATATATTTCAGGTCTCCTCCCTCAAGTTCATGAGGTGGCCTTTTGTTCTGGATACCTTAATCTTTAGACACATTTGATGCATGAGGAGCTTGCTTTAGCAAAACAACATACCAAATATGTGGTCTCAGCCTCTCCAATCACTTTCTTGGGCTAGATGAGCAAACAAGACAAATCTTAACTAGATGTATACTTAAACAGTACAGGAGAAGTTATCTGTCAGGATTCTGGTTGCAGCAGTAATGTCATTGTCGGATACCTTCATTTATTAGGTTACAGTTTGCCAGAGATGAAGGAGTACTGCCAAGTGCTTGAACAAGGAGAGCTTTTTAAATTTCAATCATTGCGATATAGCTTATTCATCTATTATTTGATAATTTACAAGGTTTTTTTAAGTTTACATGATTGCTAATCTAATGTCTTATGCTCCGAAGAATGTTGTTGATGTAAAAAGGACAATTATTAGAAAACAATAAACTGGTGCTACCTCCCTTCCAAAATTCAACTTAGCTCAACTCAAACCCAACAACAAAGCCTAAGAAATTTCACCATTAAATTGAATTTAAAATAAAAATAATAATCACTCCCTAAAATGAAGGTGCTCTTTGGGAAATATATTAAAAAAGGATAAATACTGCTTATAAATTAAAAACCAGAATAATAAGAGAAAAATTAGACTGCTTATAAACCCAATAAACACATCGATAAATAATAAAAGAAAAAAAGATAAGTTGATTTGATAAAAGAATAAAAAACCAGAATTTATTTAAAAAATAATTATAAAAAAGGATGGAAAAAGAGCTAATAATTTGAGAAAAATGAATTAAAAGAAAAATAATAATGTTTCGACCTCCTTCCAAATTATAAGAAGCTTACTATTGGTAATCATTTTTGGTATTTACAGCCCTTAAAAAAATTATAAAATATATATTTTATTATTTATAGTCCCTCAATTATCATGATATTTTTATTTCCCACGATCCCTTATTTAATTTAATTTGACAAAACCCTAGCTATGCTGACATCACTCAATGCAATTCCATCGTCTTGCGACATCGTTCATTACTCGGTGAAGAAGAAGACTTCGCTACGACATCGTTCGCTACTTCGATGTGGCTCAACAAAGAGGAAGACTCATGTCGCTCAATACCACAATCTCGTTTGACCCAACACTACTCCGACTCCACAAGAGATGAGAAAAACTTTACTTTAACGTCACTCTATTGTTTAACATCACTTGAACAACCCAACACAAAGATAATCTATAATCGATCTCTGTCGATCTACCTGAAAAATATGTCTGTTAGTCACATTCCACCTTGCAGGTTAATTAAAAGTTAAGTTCATTTGCATAGGGGCATCTTAGGAATATTAATTTTTTTAAAAAAAATAAATTGTAATAGAAATATTTAAATAGTTTATTACTTATAGTTCCTCTTCTCTTAAAAATAATAAAAGTATTATTTTACTATTTATAGTTTTAGTATTATCGATTTTATCTTTTTTTCTTCCCCATAACCCTATGATTATCGATACCAACTCTCCCTCGTCATTGTTGATCATCACTCCATGCTATTCGTTGACACTCAACACTCCCTCGCTTCTTGCCTTTCGAGAACTTACTCATTGCCCTCAATATCGTCATCTAAAAAGGAAGAAGATTAAGATATTTCTATCTATTTACAAAAGGTATGTAGAAATATTAAAAATTTTAAATGATATTTTAAATAGTAAATTTATGGTGGTAAATAGTAATCTCCAATCTTCAATTAAAATAAGGAGGTTACTATTCAATGCATATTCTTACTATTCACAATCCTCTTATTATTTATATTTTTTAAAAAATTAATAATTTTTTTTTATTAATTTAATTTAATTTTTACTTTTTTTTTTCATAATTCTCGCTTGCTTATCCTATTATCGTAAACTCTTCCCACCGCTTACGCACTATACCGAATAGTTTACAAAGGTAAATAATATGATATCTTCTAGGTTGATATAATTGACTTAGAAGATTATATTTTTTAGATTATTATAGAATATATATATATATAACCCAAAAATATTAAATTATTATAATAAATATTAAAAATTATTTCTCACATCCTTCTTTTCAATGTTTGATTTGTTACATTTTATTATCTAGTTTTTTTAATTATTTTATATCATTTATAACGAGGTGAAGGAGGAGGAAGGGGAGAAGAAGGAGGCGAAAAAAGAGGAAAAAATATAAATGAAAAGTGAAATGATTTTATTATACTTAAATTATAAATTAAGATCATACATAAAAAGAAAATTTAGAAATATTCAAAAAAATTATTGGGTCGTAAATAACATGATTCTAAATAGTCATCTCCCAAGTAAAATTGATCCTAAATCATCGTAATTCACCGAAATAGCCTTCGCCGACCTCGCCCTCGATCCCTCTTACCTACTCTCACTCTCTTATGGCCATCCGCGGACGGATCCTCCTTCCTGGAAGACGACTGCCAACCCCTGCCCGCCGACCCTCCCCCCGGAAGACCCGCTTCCGACGCGCCTGCAACTCCCGCTGCGCTCCGCCGCCGTAGAGAGGAGGAGGGTGATCACCTCGATCGTCCAGTCCCTGCTTCCTTCGTAGCTGCCCCGGTGGGGGCTCCGCTCCATGTGGGAGCTCGCCGCCGTCCTCAACTGCCTCCATGTTCCTGGCTTTGGAAATGATCTCTCATCCGGTAGCATTTTTAGGGTATATCTGCTGGTATTCCTCGGAATTTACATGTCTGTTACCTTAAAAATCTGGATTTGAATAAGTTTCATAAGAACCTATTGGCATGTTGACAGGCAATCCCTCCAGTTTCTCACATTGCGATAGGGCATTCAACCTGGGTTACAGTACTCTGCAGCAACTTAAGATTGGTGGCACTGTGTATGTAGCTTGTTCAGTTATATACGCTGAGATATTACAGCAAAGAGATGATATCATGGAATGGCTAATCTAACGGTCATTTACCGCAGGTCACTGATGGGGACATACCAATTATTGCATCGGTGAGTTCTTTGTATCTATGGAGTCTAAGGCACTCAGAAACATATCCATCTGATAATGCTGATGAACTCCGACTGTTAAGTTTTGCAGAACGAAGATCAAGACATATGACTCTTGGTCCTAACCCACATATGCTAATTTCTAAAGCACTATGTAGCATCCGTGTTGAGGTGCTTATTGTAATGAATAATAATACTCTAATTTGAAAGTTGAATGCCTTTATTGCAAGTGACAATGTTTAATTATTATTTATGTTTTCCCTTTGTTGATGGATGTTGGCTTTTATCTTGTACATAAACTTGAAAAATGTATAGCTGAAGCACTTTCCTTGCACTTCCTGTCTTAGTTCCACTTCCTGAGTTGTCTTACAATGATGTTTATCAACATTTAGGCTTCTTTGGTATCATTTTTTTTTGCCTTTGTATATAAGACATATATCTTTTTTTATGTTCGTGTTTTTTGGTATTCGGCTTGTATAGCTGTCATAACTTGTACATGAAAGAGGAGGACCCAGGACCTTTTTGTTAATGTGTCTGATGGTACACCATAATTTTCACTTTGCAATGGAAATAGAAAGCTTTTTTTCCAACATTTCAGAAATAATGAAGAAAAAAAATTGCCAAACATATTATGCGGTACCTTGCCAAATAAAAGTCACTACTATCTTTGATCACTGATTGATGGTAGCCACCATGTTTGCTAATGATCACTGAATGCCACCTCCATCACCTCCAACCACTGCCCTCCATGACTTGCCATTAGTCCCTGGTTGTCGATCTCTGCTGCCATTGGAAGTCATCATTGTCCATCAATTCTCGCTGGTTAAACTCCTGTTACAATCCTTTCATTACGCGTTTGCTGTTCACCCTTTTCCACCGGTTGCCAGCAGCTGCTACTGCCCGTAATTGGTTGTCAGTTGTCAACCAACACTATTCCCATCTTCAGTTGTTGATTGTTGTTGCTGATTGCTAGTCATCATCAGATTCAGCATCAACCATATTTGTCATCACCAACTGCCACCCTCAGCTACATAGATTAAGAACTGGTGCATTGTTGAATGGAGAAGCAAGTTAGAGAAAACTAATGAATGGGAACAAAAGTGGAACGTCTAGAATATGTTTTCCATTTTTAGTTTTTAAATTATACCTTTGAGTGCTTGTTTTGAGACGAAATGGATGACCCTTTAGCTGACAACTTTTTTGGGAGCTTCATAATTTTTAAAACTAAGCATTTCCCCCTTAGTTTTTCTCTGCTTATTTGAAGTAAACATGCTTCCTCAAATATCATAAACTATGGGATTAGAAACTTGTGATCTAGAATTATAGAGCTTTCATAAGTTGACATGGATGAACATTATACATGTTGCACTACTAATTTATCCACATTATAATGTGTTAACTGGTACTGTTTCCTTTCAAACGGCACTTGTTATTGCTAGATGAATCAGATGACTCTCCATTCATTAGTGTTGTTATCCACAGTGTCCCATATAAATGAGTACTATATCCTAATAATTGATTTTGACTTGTTAGCACCATATAGGCTACTGTCTCAAGAACTGTTTCCTTATCAATCATTTGAACTTTTTACAGGTACTTCTGTATCCTATGATGCAATTGATACTTATATATCATATAATTGTCAATATGTGATGTTGAATCTCTAGCTTTTTGATAATCAACATTATGACATGACTAACTGAGCTCTGAAAATGTAGTCAGCGCTGGAGGTCGGGCGATCGGATCAGGAGCGGCTGTGGTGGGACGACTCCTCTTGCTGCAGCTTCCAGCACTCCATGAGCACCGGCGCTGCTGCCCTCTCCGATATGCACTGGTACGCCCTCCTCTCCATGCTTTTCTTTATCACCTGGATCATCATCGGTATCAGACCCTCCTCTTCATGCAAAGAAAGGGTTGGTGATCATTAACATGGAATTTCTTATTGGTATCCTGATAAACTTCATGGTTATTTTAGAAGCCACCCAAAACATTTGCATATTTATTTTAAACTACTTTTTGTAGTCATATTGCAAGTGTCATGGTTAACACATCGTAATTCCTTCATTTCTTTGTTTTGCAGGTACGAAGATGATCCAACTGTTGGCCATCCATTGTACTGTGAAATTAGACAGGTTGAGGCAAAGAAGGTCAAGGCAAAGGGATTGTCATTTGCTTCACATATATCTTTCCAGAGGGAAACTGTTGCAACCAACATGGATGGATTCCAAGAAGTTTCAGTGAGTTTCTCCATTTTGGTTGGTTTTAATTGAGTGATGTCATCTGTGTTTTGGTAGTTTAAACTGCACTATTCTAATAGTGATGCGGCTTAATCTAAAGTCTATAACCATTAACAATATAAAAAAAACTATAGAAAACTCAGCACATAACTCTATTAATGAAGATTAATTCTTAGGAAAGTAAACTTTGTCTTTCTTTTCTTTCTCTAATTGGTAGCATAGTATATGTTTGATTTCAGGTAAAATTTTCTCAAAGTAGAAGTAGAACGGAATCCTCTCTTGGGAAGAAATTAAAGTTTGAATTTCTCTTGGAGATCAAGAAAATTCACAAAGTATGGGATTCTTTGCACCTTAGTACTTATGCTTTTAGTCTCATTTTACATGGCATGGTTAACCTTAATTAGTCTTGGGTAATTCAAAGCCAATAATTTTTCTATTTATGTTGTACTTTGGGCATTCAAACATAAGAAAGAGAGGCTGTTGAAAAAGCAACACAGAGAAGCTCTCCTCCCAGGCAGCTTTGTGACTGCAGGTGGAACTTCCTCAGGCCGCTTCCTTTGTGATGGAAAGCCTGTCATGTATACTTTGGTTTATCCAATTTCTACTATATTAAGTTTAATAATTTTCTACTTTGATGTTCTAATAAATAATGAAGAATATGTATATAGAATGGTTTCCACCTACATGTTTTACCTTCCTGGAGCCATGAAACACGTTGGAAGAGTATGATTTTGTGCTTCTCTAATGGTGCTGAATATCATTGAATTCAATAATGTGCTTATAAAGAGATTTGGTAGTTGACATGTTCTACGAGTGTTTACAGATTAGTTGAACTTGCTTCTCTAGGTATACTGTGGATCACATGGAAAAGCTCTTTTTGCTTGTGTTTTTTTATTTTTCTTTGAAAGGTAGCTTGCAGTCTTTTTAAAATGTTATTTTTCTTACTAAACTAAGCACTGAGGATTTTATAATGGAATGACAGAGGGTTGAAAGTGGTTTTAGGAGCTTTCATATGTTTACTTCTGTCTAAATTTGAAGTAGGTACTTCTGCTCAGGATTTTATGGGTGGTGGATATTAGTGTTATTGATCTCTGTAGTTTATTTTGATTGGTTTTTTTTTAAATCTTATTATTTGGTTTCTAAATTTCTGCTAATCCTGATTAGTTCTGTTATTGTCTTTGTATATTTCATTGATTTGATGTACATAGCTAAATTATCTAAACAGGGCATAACTAAATATTTAACCTGAAAAAGTCTATTCCTGTGAATGTTTGACATATAAAATATGTCCGAATCCTAAAAGGTGGATATTGGTTATTGATGATTGTTTGAATTGTAGTTTCTTTAGGTTTTCTCTTAATGATTTCTGGCCAAACTCAAATTAATAGTAGTTTCATGTTAAACATTTTTTCAGATGACTAAGATCACACAATCAATGAAGCTATCAAAATAACCAAACATTTATACAATATCTTTTCTTTTTCATTTATATTCTGCATCTTATTTATTTCTTGCTGAGGCTTCTCCACCGATTTCTAATGCTTCAGTCTTATGTGGTATGTTTTAGGAAAAGTCAATGCTCAGCTGTGAATGTCGTCAGGAGATCAGTCATTGGGAGGCCTGATGTCTCAACTAATGGTAAATTGAATGGCTGTTGGCAAATGGATCTGGTTAATAATGATACAAGGTACCCAAAATCAAATTACTATGAAGAAATTAATATCAAACATCAGGATGAGCCTCTTGACCACAGGCGTCATCTCTTTCATTCTTGTTTTGAGATGTATAGTTTGTTTCTAATATGATGTATCTTACTGTTGTATTGGTTGGAGTTTAGCAATAGGTGGAGGAGAAGGCCTCAGAAATATTCGGAAAAAGGATTTTGTGGATACTGTTTCTGATATTGATGCAGGCTTCAACAGTGATGATGACATTGTAGGAGAAGCAGTATCTGATGAGGAATATCTGAGAAGTCGAAAGCAGCAAAAGGTGTCAAGTTGGCCAGAGGGGGATGAGGAATTCCATTGGCAGGAAGAAAATGTAGAGGATGATGAGATAGAGGAGGAACATTCCTCGAGCACTAGTGAGATATGGAGGATCAACACCATTACAAAAGGTTTCCTGGTCGAACTAGGCAGGAAACAAAAAAATTGAGATCAGTTGATGAGCTCTAGACAGCCGTAAGATGCATCAACAGAGCTGCATGACGATGTATAGATTACCTGCAGTATGAGCTATCAGATACAGATACAGATTCCGCAAAGTCTAATGAGTCAGATGCAACAGACAAATTATGGTGCATCTGATAATTTAGAACTCTCAACAGCAAGTTAAGTTTCTCAGGAAGAAGAAGACAGTAAAGAAATAACATATAACAAAATGAGTCCCATATTGACCAACCACACTGAGGCTGCAGATAAAGATCGGCAACCAGCTGTGCATAAGACAGACAGCATCGGGGAGGAAGCAGATAAGCCCCAAAGAATAAGATTCGTAGACCTGAATGAGCTCGCCCCAGGAACGAGTTCTGATGATGGCCTGAGCATTAGGGACTAGGACCAGGAAGATTTTTAGGCAGGTCTGTTGAAGAGAACGGGTTGGTTCATTCATAACTCTGCACAATTATTTACTTAGGATATTATCTCATCTGCCGAACCGAAGGTCACTATTTAACAAAAGCAGTCGTTCTCGCCAAGATGGGTTGTCAAATGACAACATCTATTAGCAGTCTTGGTCTGCTTCCATTGATCCACTTTAGCAAGTACTTGATAGCAATTTTGAGGAAAAGAATCATCTTGTTTTTTTTTCTGTTCTACATGTTCCATGCATAATATGCGTTTGTGCTAATCATTTGACAGATTTCTAGATCTAACTGTTGCCTCGTATGTTTTTTGCTATACATGTTCCATGTACAATATGCCTTCGTGATAATCATTTGACAGATTTCTGGATCTAACTGTTGCCTCGTTTTTTTTTTTCTTTTTTGTTCTACATGTTCCATGTACAATAATATGCCTTTGTGGTAATCATTTGACAGATTTCTAGATCTAACTGTTGCCTCTTTTTTTCATTCAGAGGCACGATGCCAAGTTATCTGAGAGGATGTTTACCCATGTACCGATTTTAATCAAGAAGATGGTCCTTACCGTGACCATCTAAATTCTACATGTACTTCGGCAGAATTCAAGGTCAGTCCCCGTTCTCTACTCTCCTTCATTTGCCAACTTGAAATGGCTCTTGATGGTTGGCATGACAATTTATTTGGTCCTCATTAGTTGCTTATCCAATTTATTGCGATTAGGTTTATTGTGTACTGCATGCAGTTGTTGGAATTGGTTTAGCTGTTGCTAATTTGATGAGGAGTTTTTGCATTCAGATATATTAGATGAGATGAGTTCAAACACGGCGGTTCGATCATAATCGCACGTCACTCTCGCCTACGTCATCCAAGACGGACGCTCGTGAGACTGCCAGCGAAGGGTGAGTTCGGCGGCGGCGTGTTCCTTGCTTTCTGCTCTCTCGCAACAAATGCATGCGTGGTTCGAGACAGCGTTCGGCCTTTCGCCCCCGCTTTCGGCGCGGGCCGTGGATACACCTGGCATTGTGGTGGTCCCGCCACCAATGCGTGGGAAGAATTCATGTGAATCCTGTGCGAGGCCGGCATCTCATCCGCTCCCGATGCCTGCGTTTTCTTCGTCGAGCCGACACAAGTGGAAGGTGACACGAGTCTTCGAATGACTCCAATCTTTATGAAGGGCTGCCGGTGATCCGAGTAGCCACTCCGTTCTCCCACCATGGCGAGGATGAGCGATCGGTTGGCGAGCTTGGGCTCGCTCGCGGCCAGCCTCATGGTCGTCTATGCCATCATCCGCCGTTACCTCCCCCTCCACCTCCTCGAGCACTCCTTCACCAAGCACACCTTCCGCCTCTTTGCATCCGTCTACCCCTACGTCCGGATCACCATCTCCGAGTTCTCCGGCGACCGCCTGAAGCGCAGCGAGGCTTACACCGCCGTCGAGGCCTACCTCAGTGGCTCCTGCTCGCAGCGCGCCAACAAGCTCAAGGCCGAGCTCGGCGCCGGCTGCGACACCCTCACCCTCAGCATGGACGAGCACGAGGAGGTCACCGACGACTTCGAGGGCGCCAAGCTCTGGTGGACCTCCGTGGCGCGCACTCCCCGCTCGCAGACCGTATCCTTTTTCCCGGAGGCCGAGGCGCGGCGGCACTACCGGTTGACCTTCCACCGCCGGCACCGGGAGCTCGTCATCGGATCGTACCTCTCCCACGTCTTGCGAGAGGGGCGCGAGGTCAGGCGCCGCCGCCGTCAGCGCAAGCTCTACACCAACATTTCCGGCAGTAGGTCGTACGAGCACAGGAAGACGATGTGGAGCCACGTCGTGTTTGATCACCCGTCGACCTTCGACACACTCGCCATGGATCCCGGCAAGAAGCAGGACATCATGGACGACCTCATCGCCTTCCGCAACGGCAAGGACTACTACGCCAGAATCGGCAAGGCGTGGAAGCGGGGTTACCTCCTCTACGGCCCTCCCGGCACCGGCAAGTCCTCCGCTATCGCCGCCATCGCCAACTTCCTGGACTACGACATCTACGACCTCGAGCTGACCTCCGTCAAGGACAACACCCAGTTGAGGAAGCTGTTCATCGAGACCACCAGCAAGTCCATCATCGTCCTCGAGGACGTCGACTGCTCGCTGGACCTGACGGGCAAGCGGAAGCCCAAGAGGAAGAAAGAGGGCGAAAGCGGAGACAAGGCCAAGCCGCCGTTGCCGCCGGAGAAGGAGGACAAGGAGAGCAAGGTGACGCTCTCCGGGCTTCTCAACTTCATCGACGGCCTGTGGTCGGCCTGTGGCGGCGAGAGGCTCATAATATTCACCACTAACCACCTGGAGAAGCTGGATCCGGCGCTGATACGGCGGGGGAGGATGGACAAGCACATCGAGATGTCGCACTGTGGATTCGAGGCGTTCAAGGTGCTGGCGAAGAACTACGTGGGCGTCGACGCGCACCCGCTGTTCGAGGCCGTCCGGCGGCTGCTGGAGGAGGTCAAGATGACGCCGGCGGACGTGGCAGAGAACCTGATGCCCAAGTCTGCGGAGGAGGACGACGCCTCGTGTCTCGGGAGGTTGGTTCGGGCGCTGGAAATGGGTCGGCCGGGAGCGGCGGCCGAAGTCGAGGACGGCAGTAGCGGGGATGAGACCGCCGAGAGTGAGCTGACGAGTTAATTTCGAAGGTAATAAAAAATAGAGATTAATGTCGGATTTCTATCAGTTATTTTGTCGTTTGTGCTCGGTCTATGCTTAGATTGGGCGCCGCCAAGCTGTTCTCGTCGATCTTATAATACACCGACTAATAATGCCACGTAGGGATGACGTTGGCAGCCTTTACTTCCAATCAAATCGTTGAGGAATCCAAATTCATCTCAATGCCGACTACATTGTTCATATATACTTATACATTTGATTAAAAGGTATCATTCATAAATTTGACACGTGAATACCGATGCGGTTGGTGATAGTGTTTTTTTTTGAAGGTATAGTAGGAATCCTACTATTTCTTTATAGGGAAAATTGTTGTACATGATCCAACTTAAAAACCTAAAACCTAGGAGTGTCTGAAATGTCTGGCTCTGTGATAGGCTCCAAGTGGTTTTTGCACCAAGATCAAGATCGATATTGGAAGAAGTTTTTTGACCTAACCTTTTCAACACTTAGATTAGTCCAGGATCCTTTTTGAGTATGAGTTTTTCTCAAAAAGAGAATATCTCGTCATAACATTGAGGGTTATTTTTTTACCTAGTCCATGGAGGAGATATCTTATAATTGTCCCAACGTCTCTCTTTAAAATTTTGTTTACGTGGGTGACAGAGGAAGATAAGTTTGAACAGTCTCCCTTGGATTGTTATCCACGAGGGTGACAATGACATTTTCCTTCCATGTTAGCTTCCATGTGACGACTACGTGTTGGTTGATGATTTGTCACCAATATATTTCCTCATTTGCCCCTCTCTTATAATATATCTCATTTTTGAAAAATTTATAAGGATTTATTTGTAATGTATGGATCATTTTTGAAATATTTATAAGGATTTATTTATAATATAATGATCATTTTTGAAATATTTATAGGAATAGCCATCGATGGAGAACAGCCATCGATGGAGAACAAAAGGAGAAAGGGAGAAGAAGAAGAGGAAAAAAATTGGGGCTTTGGGTTTTCTTGCTCAAATCATTTCATTTGGGATCCAATTCTTCGAAGGCAAGTGTTCTAATCTCATTCTACATAAATTTTAATCTTTGTTCTCATCTCAAATGTGAACAATTCTAAAGATTTTGGTTTAGCTCATGATTTCTCTCTCGTTTAGTCACAAAACCATGAATCTAAATTTTTTTAGTAATTTGACCCTATGTATTGTTTTAGCTCTAACTTCTAGCATCGAACTCTGATTTAGGCAAAACCTAATTTTTATAAAAGTAGATTCAAAAATCTTTCTTTTGATACTGGATTGAAAGATTTGGAGTTCACATGTCTGCCCAAACTTCTATTTCAAATGACCCTACGGATTCTATAAAACAGGGACTATAATTTTTTACCTTTTGATGCTAAACTACTTATAACTCCCTGTTGAAAACTCTGATTTATGCAAAACTTATTTTGTTAGAAACTAGACTTATATATCTTTCTTTTGATACCTGGATTAAAAGATTTGGAGTTCAAATTTCTACCCAGACTTTTGTTTCAATTAGTTATATGGATTCTACAAAATAGAGATAGTAATTTCTGACCTTTTGATATTAAACTTTATACTTTTATTTATGCAAAACAAGTTTTGTTGGAAATTAGACTCATGGATCTATCTTTTAATACCTTACTTGAAAGATTTGGAGTACAAATATTTGCCCAATTATCTATTAAAATCAACCCTATGGATTCTACAAAATAGAAATTTTATTATCTAACCTCTGGTTACTAAATTACTTGTAACTCTCTGTTGGAAAGTTCAATTTGTATGAAACTTATTTTATCTGAAAATAGATTGAAATATCTTTCAAATAATACCTTTCGTGAGTAAATTGGAGCATAACTGATAGTTTTAATTATTTATTCAATGTCCCTCATAGAATTTGCCAGAATAGAACTTTCGTCAAGTGTGCCTATTCTAGTTTCATCTCTTAGGACATTGAATTCATCTAGAGGTTATATGCTCTTACTCTTAATTCCTTTCAAATTTGAACACATTTATGAAAGATTATGATTGCATCGTATTAACTCATAAAGGCACATATATGTTTCATTGTTCTGCAAGTGCTTCCAATATGTGCCAATTTTATCATTCACAATATATTTTTGTACTATGGTGTTTGTGGGATAATATGAAACTTTGCTAGAAATAGTAAAGGAATTATTTGGACCTTTGTTAGAAATAGTAAAGGGTGTATTCTTAGAACCCACGATGCTATGCCGACCCCCTTTGGCTTTATCCAAACATGGATGGATGATGCTCCGGAGATTATGTTTAGGATCCCACTTCACATTCTTTGTATTTGATATGATATCCAAAGCTTTAGCTATATGTTTCTATATACACTTTGGATAAAAATGAAATTAATGCAACATCAAATGTGACATTTGAGCTTTTGTTTCATATTTGTTCTTTTGATATACTTCAAAATGTTTCATATACCATTAATATGTTCCAAAATCTTTCTTATGCCTCCAAAATATTCATACGTATTTGAAATATTCTATATGTCATTGATATGCTCCGAGATATTTCATATATCATTGATATGCTCCAAAATGCTTCTTATGTCATTGATATACTCCAATTACTTTCTACTCTCTTGTTATGAATAAAACATGTTTTAAATAAAATGATATTTGTGATTTGTATCTAATGAGATTGTATTCTTGAATTTTTGTATCTTGCCTTGCATTTTGATACTAAGTTTGTTTGAAACTATCCTCTCTTGTCATGGATATGTTAGTCACTTGTTGAGCTTTGTATGCTCACTTTGTTGCTATATAAATATTTTAGGATAACTTGTCACTCGCTAAAATGTTAGAATTGGACTAAGGCAGTAGAAATCTATCCGGATTGTGGATAAGTCTTTATGGGTTGTTATGTTATTGTTATATAAGTGCATTTTGTATGTAATGAAATGTTGTCAACAGATTTGAATTGACATATCATGTAAAAGTTTTAAAAGACCCATCATGTTTAAAATTTTAGAATGTTAAGTTAGTTTTACAATGATATAAATTTATAAAAAATGGTTATTTATATGTTTGTAGATTTATAAGTGTAATTAATGAGTTGTTTAGTTAGCTTGGGTTTTCATAAATGTTTAAGTGATGTGGTGTATGATTATAAACTGCATAGGTTTTATGGATATGAATTTTGACTTGAATAATTCTCAATGTCCTTGAATGTTAGTTTGGATCCTGGATTGGTTTGTTGATGAATTATAATATTCATATTTAAGATAGGTTCACCCCTCTTAAATGCAATAATTGAGGGTGCATGACACCTCCCCCAAGCGTACTTTAGAGCACTTGTTAGAGGGTTTAGAGCATGATATTCAATTCACCCGATAGGCCTCATCGCCATTTTGTTCCTCTATAGCATGAAGGACACACACGTAGGCATGAGTCGATTTATGAACGTATTGTACATCAAAGGGATGTCAACTATTATAAATTTGGTCATCACCATTTTGGAGCAAGGCTTATCGTTGAACATTACATGCCAGCTCATGGTCCCGAGAGAGGAGATGGAGTCACCAATGAACCCTATCAGTGAGGAAGTCATAGAGGTGAGATCATTAGCCGAAAACTCAAGTTTTTGAAAAGCCTCAAAGTAGAGGATGTCGACAAAGTTACCTGTGTCAATTATGATCCTCTTTACTCATGCATTAATCATCCTTATGGAGATTACCAAGGTATCATCATAGTTTGGGTCGAGATACTCCGTCTCTTCCTCTTTGAAGGTTATTTCGGAGTTATCTTTTGACCTCAAGCGTTTCTCGTTGGTGGCTTGGGTGTAGGCTTTATAACCTGAGAAGTTGTCTCCTCCCGAGGTAGGTCGATAGATGATGATAATGATTTGTCTTTCAACTAGCCCCTATGGTCGAGCGAAGGCTCTCGAGCCTCTAGATGAACCTCTCAATGTGTCATCAATGAATCAACCCTTTAATATATTCATTCAAATCATGACAGTCCTCTATATCGTGGTCATAATTATGATACAAGCAATAGTACTTTGATTTGTCCCTCCTCTCCAACGGTGTCTTCATTAGATTAAGAGTCCTTTAATAATCCTTTTTCTTTTATCCATAAGAAGATCTCAGTTCTCGTCATGTTTAAGGAAGTCGACTTGGACTTTGGATGAGGTAACTCAGGTTGGTCATGTTTTTTTCGTCGTGGCGACCTCAGGGTCGGAGCTGATAATGGACGCTCTTACCACGACCTCTTGCATGTCTCCTCTCGGTTACTTAAGACCATTGCCTCCATGACTATGTATTTATTAGCTTTTTAGAGGACCTTGGGTATTGTCGTCGGTGGCATCTCCACCAATAACCATAAAAGGCGAGAGGGCCTCAGCCCCATGATGAAGGCTTAAATCACAAGTTACGGATGAACTTCTTGCAGGTCTCAGATTTTGTTAGTAAATCGAGCAACGAAGTCAAAGAGTGTCTCTTCCTCCCCTTGCGTGAGTCCGAGCAACATCGTCATCGACATTCCCGAGGAAATAGAGCTCAAACTCTTTTGTGAGCTTAACAAAAGAGTCGATCGATAGTGGCTTCAAGCAAGTGTATCATTCTTGTGTTGTGCCTCTTAGCGTTGTTAGGAACACATGACACATCAAAGCATCCAATGTGTTGTACACAGACATTTGGGTGTGGAAAGCGACAGTGTACTCTACTGAGTCGGTACTGCCATCAAAGGCCTCCGGCGATGGGAGGTAGAAGTTTATCGAGATTGGTTCCTCTTAGATATTCTAAGTGAATAAGGACCAACACAAGAAAGGATCGATCAGACTATCCCCTCTAGACTGCTAGAACTCATGATGCATCTCGTCTAAGCATTGGTTCATTTACTGCAATTGGACCCTGAGGGAGTCATCCATCGAATCTATCAACTGGGTCTTAGATTCAAGCAGAGGAGAGTGATGGTGTAGTGGTGCACTAAACTCCACAACTGGGGAGCGGGGCACTCATTCGGTTAGTAGTTTCATGGGCCTTGAGCAATCCTAAGATATTGGCATTATATCGGTCAAGGAGATCTCAAGGTTTAGGTTTGATCATGGTTGAAATGACGACGTCGCTTATTGGGCTAGTTGAGGTAAGAGTAGGGCTATAGCCTACATCATGCCCATAAGCATTTATACATTTTGAGTGAGATTCAGGAACACCTCGATAGGGATAAGTAAGTGGCTCGAGGTCATTCCTAGGAGTGAGAGGCTTGGATTATTGAATAGTTGCCAGCATTGTGTTGGTGTTTGCACTAAAGTGAACACATCTACATGTGGGAAGGATGGCAATTGCCCCCTGAGTAAAGTTGCTATGGGTTGGAGGCAGAGCCTCCTCACTAGAGTGTTAGGAAAAATCTACATGATGGGTAGACGTTCCTACGACATCATGCCCTCTTTCTAGCGCCAAAATGTTAGGAAAAATCTCATTGATATTTGAGTCAACTCGACATGGTCTAGCCCGAAGATGCAAGTGTTTGAAGTGGCTTTGAATGGCTCCGAGGTGGTTCCTACACTAAGACTGATGTCAAGAGAAGTTTCTTGACCCGGTCCCTTTGACGCTCAAATTAGTTCGAGGTCCTTTTGGGTTTTTTTTTGAAATAAGAATCCCTCGACATAGCATCGAGGTTAACTTTTATACATAGTCTATGGAGGGGACTACTTATAATTGTCCCAATGTCCTTTTTTGACATTTTATCCATGTGAGCAATAAGGGGAGATAGGCCCGAACAACCTCCCTTGGATTATTGTCCATGGGAGCAGATAAGTGGAGAGTGACTGAGACATTTTCCTTCCACGCTAGCTCAACTTGTGAGTAAAGCTTAGCCTATAGTGCAAAGCTAGTCTCACCCAACTGTATGACTAGCATTAGTTATATTATCGCTCCTCTATCCAACTCATTGTACCTCAAATCAACCTGTTACCTAGATAAGCATGTGTGACGCAAGTAACTCATCTAAGACTCAAGTGGGTCAGTTCGATCAGAGCTAGTATTATATGACATAGTCTAATTTCCTCCATTTATTGGTTTGAGCTCGTTAATTAACTAAATCAGATAAGTTTGATTCGTTCAAGTCGGTTTATGGTGATTCCAAATCAACTTGAGTAGTTTAAATCTACTTAACCTAATTAAAATCAATTAAATCTAAATTAGACCAGTCTAGGGTGATTCTAAACTTGTTCTATAACGATTGAAGATTGATTATGTTAGGTCCGAATTGAATCGAGTTTGGTTTAAGTTAATTGGGTTATTCCAATTAGGGTTTTGATTAATTGAGGACTATCAAGATATTGATATCTTATATTTTTATAATTTGACGAACTTAAAAGTTTTATTTGAATGTGTCATTTAAAAAATAATTATTGATTTTATATTATTCTTTTAGATTAAGTTTATGATATTAATATGATTATTGACTATGCTAATAGTTTACATTAGAAGTGCAATATATGAAAAAAGGTACAGGCTCATCGTAGTGTGGTGCCACCAATAAAGATAGTCTAGTAGATCATAAATCAAACATAGTTCATCATAATATATTATCATAATATTTTTTGGATGTATATATAAATGAATGTAAATGAATGATCATGATTGTTTATATATCTCTAGGGTAGGTAGAGCAATTCCCTTTAGGGATTAATGAGCTATCAAACGTGACGGTTAAACGATTCTTCGATCCGCTATTGAGAAGCACATGTCCCAACTTGGGCAAGTGAGAAATATCACTTCATCTGTCATTAGAAGTGTGACATGGGTTCTCCCATCAACTATTGGGAGGATCCAACTCGTGAACTCTCTCCATTCATTATGGAGAGAGTTCACCATCCAATATTGTATACGTCTTTATTATTTGACTTGTATATATATCATCGAGATGTATTACATATAATCAAAAATTTATTTTTTAATTTTTAAAAATTCACACTAATATATAATGTTACTTATGTATTTTAATCTTACATTTATTTTTAGAATAATCTATTATTTTTTAATAAACCTAAAACTTAAGTAAAAGAAACTTTTTCGTCACTTAAAAGACTCTGCCAAGCAGATGTATTTTTTCTAAATTTAAAAATAAAAAATCTTCTGTAAATTATAAATATTAAAATAATATTTTTTTTATATATAAATCTCGGAGGTGACACTATTTATGTTAATTGAGCACACCAAAATCTCTTATCCAAATCAATAGAATCATGCAAATTAGAAGAACAAGACTACATCAATAAATCTTTCTACAACAAAATACTATAAATGATTTCTCACTCGACTATATACATCATTGTAAGACCTTATGTAAATCATCAGACCGGAAACTATTCAATTTTACTCGCAAACACAAAACAAAGACACCATGAAAAGAACCATCTCATTATTGAACATGACTTTGCAGCTTTGCATATATGACTTGCTTGTAAAACCTTCTGGTCCTGCCAAACAATATCAATGCAACAGCGGTGCCGAAAAGGCTCACAGATGCCATTATCAGAAACGATAACATGAAGCAGTGACGGCCATTGCAGTCATGAATATCCGATGATGAAGTTGATGACTCCATGTCATATATGTACCCCACCACTCTTACAGAGAGGATATAAGATCCACATGGGCTTGCAATTGCAATGGTATTGAAGATGGTACCGAAATTCTGTAGCCCAAACAATTCAGATGTGATGCTGGGCATAAGCGACCACTGAGAACCATAACAGATGCCAACCAATACAGATCCCACATATAGAGAACCAGGAAGGCCAGTGGAGATGACTGCATGACCTACACTCATGACCGCAAGGTTTAGAGCGATGAACAAGGGCCGCGCCCAACCTTTACGACGCAGGAAGTAATCAGATATATAGCCACTGCCAAAACGACCAAGGAAGTTCCATATGCTCCAAAGAGAAACCAAAGTACTTGTCTCCAAGCTTGTGTATCCAAGAGAGCCACCTATCTGACTAATGTTGTTTACTGTGGCCAATCCTGAACCCATGCCGCATGCCATGGCTAAGAACAGCAACCAGAAGTCACATGTCAACATGGCCTGTGTTATACTGAAGTTTTCGCCCCTCTGCAGCAGGATCAGATCTCTACTTGATGGTTCTTGCCCAGAACCACAGGCCAATTTGTTTGGTGCGGTAGAATCATGCTGCGCACAGGTCCTATCTGCTGCTACTCGGTCATACGTTCGCTCTTCTGGAGCTCCTTCTAAATTATCTTCCATTAATCTGGTCCTTTCATGACAAGAACTTTCTCCAAGTGCCTTTGCTTCGATCATCTGAGCTTTAATTACAACAGCCGTTGGAGAGACGAGCATCATCATGAGAGCAGCAAATATCAGGATATGGGCTACTGATCCTATTCTTAAGACGCACTCCCCAATTATAACAAGCATAAGATAACCAGCAACAGTTACAGCTATGAGTGAAAAAGCATCAAGAAATTTCTTCTCAGAACCTCCATTTCTGTGGTGAACTTTTACGTAAGGCATTAGTAGTAGTGTGAGGAAAGTTGGCAACAGTGCAAGCATCAGTATAAAAGAGCTTGGGTTGCCATCAAACATTGTCTGATATATTTGAATAAGAATAGCTCCACTTAGACCCAGAAAACCCTACAGGGACAAATTCTCTCTATTAGATTACAGAGATGCTGACAGTAATAGAATCAGACACCACTTATGCCCTTAAAATACAAAGTGCAGAGAAGTAGGATAATAAAATTAAATCTAACAAATACATTGCATACGTTAAAGCTTGCCATTCCCAGGAAAGAAGTTGTGTTTTTACAGCTTAGAGCATCAACACAATATTGTATTCAGAGAAATTCAAGCTGTGCATGGATTTTGTTCATGCTAAAATTTGTAAAGTGAACCTTCAAAGAGGATTTCAGACCACAGCATTATTCTGGTTAATCAGTTTAGAAAAAATAAACCATGGCTAATCATTTAGTGTTTGCACATATCTAAGCTAACATGTCTAGTTCAGCCACCATAAGCCTCAATCTCCATCGACCATCGCAGCAACTTGAAACTTGAAATTATAAATAGATAAATGCCATCCATTTGCTACTCTTTTCCCAGTGATTTTTTTATAAAACTTTATTAATATTAATAATCTCTCATTCACAAGAATTTCTCTCCAACAAAAAGTATCTCAACTCCCATCTCTGTCATTCTAGATAACAGCATTGGTAAACAACTGAAAACTAAATACCATCTCTATGGGCCTCTACTGCTGATCCATCCATAAGCTTGTTAGTGACATTTGCCCTCTTTTTTTTTTCAAGCTAGCATTTTCTCGATGCTCAAGCTTGAGTTCTACATGTCTCAAACATTGTAATTCAATGTAATCCTTCAGGAAGTACCATTCGAGCAAACTGGTTGTTCTTCTGCTTTGGCTCATGAACCAGTATATTTTCTGCTTTTTAGAGAGGGATTTCATGCTTGAAGCAGATTTTGACATTTTATCTGTCCATCAAGATTCATGTGTTAAATGCTATGCCCTTATATCCAGACATCTAGATCTCTTATTTAAGTAGTATACAGACCTCTTTCTGTATACTATTCAAATAAGACTTTCTGCACGCATCCTGCATCAAGACTGCAGGACCTAGCAGAGGGAATGTCTCATACGTGGATCAGTGGAAGAACCACTTTCCAGATGTCATATTCATCAAAAGTGTGAGTGGGGCTGCCAAGGGTTCTTTGGTCAAGAAATTGTATTATCCTCATAAACATTCAGGATGTTGATGAGAACATCCATACCTACTCTACTTGGTACACGAAATGCTCTAACTGCTAATAGCTATTATGCAATTATGTAGGACAATGGGTAAATTGACCAAAAGATATAGGAAATAAACTTAAACATACAGAAAGTTACCGTAAAACACAATGAGAAAATATCAATGTTTAGCTTTTAAATGTAAAGTTGCATATATTTACTTTCCTCAGACCTCACCTGATGAGAGCCCTATGTACTGAACCACCTTTTTTTCATAAATGCACCACTTATTTTAGAGTTTCCAACAAAAGAATCCTAGCCTATCTAGAATTAGACTTACGTCTTTACAAAAATTGTTAAATATTTTTAGGTGATAAGATTGTTCCTTTGCTATCTAGATGATTAGGGTTCAAGTAATGGATTCTACATCTTAGCTTGCAGGGGATAAAGCTATGCATATTGACCCTCCCAAACATTGTACATCATTTAAAATTATGGCACATAAAGAGGACTCTATAGCTCTGTTATCAATCCCTTTAATGAAAAAAAAAAAAGAAAGGAAGGAGACAACTCACTTGGAACCTTTCCTGCTTACCTATCACCATCTTCATTCCTATGACTATTTAAACGCCATAACTACATGACCAACATAAGATGCTCAAGACTATTAATCTTCATAATTCCCACCTAAATCATGAACGTCTCAGCCACCACATCTAGAGTCAATGACTATCTCCTAAAAATGAAGATTCTTTAGGCTATTGTTCTGAAACTTCTTCTTGGGGAAGTTAAAGACTACGGTGAACCTGCACAAAAGCAACTGATAGTGTGTGAAGCCCTAATCCTAAGGATAAGTATTTGCCAAGTCACAAAAAAAATGCATTGGAACAGAATTTGTTTCCTAAGTTACACAGTATATTTTCAGCAAAAAGGTGATCTTTATTTTATGCATAATTACATGAATACAGTCCAGACAGGAAATTTGAACCCTTAAAATATCAGCTTGTTCCATAACTGCGTTAATACTTCAATAATTAATATGTTCTGCAAATCGTGTCTGATGACGCTAATCAAATTGGATGCAAATTCTAGATGATTGAACTCCTGTTCACATCCAACACCTATAGATCATTTATAACATAGAATAGATTCCGCACATCATTGCAAAGTCCATTATCTATTTTAATTAAACGTCAGTATCCAGTTTCTTTGCCTTCAAAATCATTCGTAACTCTGTATCACATTGGTCATTCATGCTGACCATTCCTTGAGAGGGATTATGAAACATTTTTATTTGTACATTATAGAGTCAAAAGAAAGGACCTAGATAATGCATTTCCTAATGATGTAAATGCCCTGTCACCGTATAGGTAACTAGAATTCTCATCTCAAGCTTTGTTCCTCCCTCTAGACCTCCTCACAGAATTGGCTGAATAAAAATAAAAAATTACAGAATTTGTTAATAGAAAGGCACCTATCCTAGTATTTCACAGAGGGGTGTTCCCTTAAAAAACACACATTAATGCAAACAGCCAAATCCAGTTACAGAAGGGGATATGCATTTACTATATGAAATCGATAGTTTCTTTTTATCAATGGTAACACATACATGCTAAGAATTGTAAGCACGAGGATGATCGTAAAGCCTCTTTAAATCCAATGAAAGTCAAAAGTAGATAGTCAGATTGTCAGGATTACAAATGCCTCAACAATTTTCATTGGCTTGATAATTGATACTTATGATTTGTAATCATTTTTTTTATGAATATGATAGTGAAATCCAATTGATTGTCATATACTTTAATTACTCAGTTATTTTCTATTTCCACCGAAATTACTTGTGCTTCAAAATTCAAGAACAAAAAAAAGTCAACGACAACAAAATATAGAAATTGTATTCATGCAGCTTTGATCACAAGTTTTTCTCTGTCACAACAACGAAGACAAATTCAATTTGCCTTCGAGATTAACATTAAATACCATATAGAAACGAATAATCCCAATCAGTGGTCACAAAATTAACGCCAGAGAAGGGGAGGAGCGATTACCTTCATGATACCGATGACGGTGCCCCGGCTATCCGGGAAGTTCTCGACCGCGGTGACCACGTTCGCGGTATTGAAGAACGTCTGGGCGTGCGCCGCCAGCAGCATGTAGAGGCACATCAGCGCCGGCGCCGGGCGGGGGACGCACCCGGTCACCGAGAGCCACATGAGGAGGTACCCGACGAAGCACTGGGCGGCGCCGGCGAGGTGGACGACCCACGTGCGCCCGTGGCCCGCCCGGGAGGAGATTAGAAGGCCGGAGAGGACGCCGATGTTGGCGCCGATGTCCTTGAAGAAGGCGACGGAGTCGAGGGTGGACTGGTCGTAGCCCTGGGACGACTTGAGCATCGGAGAGTACACCCCGAAGCAGTAGGAACCGCCGGAGGCGCACTGGATCCACGTGCTCGCGGCCATCGCCGCCCACTTGCTCCGCCGCGCGGCGGCGACAGCGGACGATGCGACCGGCATGCCGCCCTCGTGCATCATCACCGCTTCTTCTCCCTTTTGCATATTCATATAAACAATCGGAACTAAACCAAACCAGAGACAAGGAAAATAATCCAATTATATTGTGCCACGTAAAACTTATTTTACGTGCCACGTTTTAGGTCGGGCTTTGCGGGGGGACGCTGTGGCCGCTGTCACACACGAAGGAGATGGGGATAAAGATTCTTTAGCACGGCATCGATGGCGGTAGCGCCAACTATTACGGACGTACCATCAAACATCGACCATTCAATCATGAAGCTGTTATGGCGGGGTCCCACGCGAACGAGTGGTTGTGATTGTGGAATCGAACGTTGCTCGCTGACGGGTAAGTCTGGGGGTACGAGTCCTCTAGACAGTGAAGTGAGGATGGTAACGGATGGACACTACGGAGAAAGATTTGCGTCCCGGCCATTCGTTTCCTGCTAGAATTGTTTCATTTGAGTTGTCCTCCTCGTCGTCACTATCGGTTTGTGGTATTATTAGAAAGTAATTATATTCGAGTTGAAAATATATATATATATATATATATATATGAAGAATTTTGAACGAATTTTTGAAAAAAAATTTTGAAGTTTCAGAATTTTTCTCCTCAAACTGATCCATGTTTGAAATTTTTTTTGTAAAATGTCTTTGATCGTGTGAAAAGATTATTTTACCCTCATAATTTTAAAAAATCCTTATGCTAACCGTAGCTGAATATTCGCCTCACATGTGATTGTCCTATCTATTGACTTTTGCTTGCTCCCTAACCCCCTCTTCAAGACTCATGATCGATGATAAGAAAGGAGAGGGCATGAGGAGTGACGACGAGGAATGTATACGAGGAGATTGCGTGATTTTCATTAGACTCTTGACTCTCATCGTTATTGTTGGTCGTGGAGGTATCGCAGAACACTACTTGCGCCCTTGCTTGCACGAGGATGACGAGAGTTGCTCTATCCCTGATCTATTGGGGTGTGGTGGAGACCACTGCACTTTTATCGCTATGAGGGTTTGATGAAGGAGACGATCGATAGAGCGATGGTGTAGCTAAGGAATAGATGGAGGGCAATGGTCGATAAGAATAGGATTATTATTTTTAAAAAATGTTGAGCTATGTGAAATTTTTTTAATTTTAAAATATTATTTAATTTTTAAAAAAATTTAGAAACTTTTTTTTTAATTCACCCACAAATCTTTTTAGTATTTTTTAATTTATTTATAATGTGTTATAATTTTATAGTTACTATCTACTTGACCTACTTAAACAAAATCAAAGATATCAGACGTGAAATATTAATCGATGAACCAAATTCACGATGTTATGATTTAGGTTGTTGAACATAGCTTTTCCTCAAAAGTCATGTTGCAAAATTAAAGACGATTCAGACGGGCATAAATTGATGTGTAACAAACAAATATATGAGATATTAATTTAATTTGAAATTTTAACTTACAGATTATGGAGCAAATTTAATATATATAATTTGATTCTTTTCAATTCTTAGTAATGTCGAACTATCCTTTTAGTTTGTCTATCTATTCTCATTGAACACACATGTTTCTAATATTTTTCTTTATTCATGTGTGAGTTGATTATTGATTCTTAAGGGTTATCTTCCCCAATTTTATTTTTATGTGATGATTGTCTTTCTTTTTCACTTTAAAATTCGCCTACATCTTTTTATAACATTACATAATGATTTACACATTTGTGTTTGCCATACTACTTATTTCATTTAGTCAATTATAGCTTGACTTCGATTACCAAAATCATCTTGACTCAATTTTTTTAATATTTTTTTTATTTATTTAAGTTAAATTTTATCCACCTTGTTTTCATACCATAATAAATATTAACTAATTATAGTAAAAATTAACATATATCAAATCAATCAAAAGCTTAAGTTTCCAGTTATGAGTCAAATCTATTTTATAATCCTACTCCTTCAATTTTACATAAATATTATCTTATCCATTCAGTCCATATCTTTTTTATATCACATGAATATTTATAAGATAGATATAAATGAGATTGCCAATATTTTTTTCTATTAGCACAACAATGTACACATTCAAGAAAGTATACATGTTGCCAACATTTTCTTTAAAGGGAAAAATTATCCAATAATAGTAGTTCCTCATAGTCTCAATTGCAATTTGCTGTTATTTATATGAAGTTCATGATGTTCCTTTTAAATTGCACACAAAATGGTTCATAAAGGTTTGATTCATATGATCAAAGAATTTGTTCATCATATTCTTAATTTTACTTATAAATCTTGCAAATTTGTTATTTGTATGAAAGCCACTACAATCATCTTAGTATTGTACACAAAGAATATATAAATGACTGATAAGAAACCAAGATTAAGGATGAAGGCCTTGATACATGAAGCAAGAACACCAGCTCTAGTAACAGTGCTGAGAGGGCACTTCCAAGACAGAACCCTAAAAACTTCCATGAAGTGTTTACAGGTGCAAGCACACAACACCTGAGACTCGAGGAGGAAGAAAAGAGAAATAAAGAGAGAGAACTTTTAAGGCCACAGACTTGTAATCGTGTAGGAAGATGATCAAAGGTACAAGAACGGATCCCAGCAGCACAAGTCTATCAGGCAGCAACAGCAGAGAGTAGCAAGACTGCACAGAGTCGAAACAACATACTGTTATGCATGGTGAGGGTCACAGAAAGGAACAGCTCTTGACTGGATGAATATGAGGACACACCATGCGTCAAGAAAACTGGGCTCACTTGGAGGAGGAGCGACGTACTGAGGCAGCGCCACCACAGCGGGGCGGTAGTAGCCTTGCGCACCACCCAGAGCAGCGAAATTAGACATCAGCAACTGAACTACTTGAAGAACAAATAAGAAGGGATGAAAGGAAAGTAGAAGAAGAGTAAAAGGTAGAAGAGTCGGATTGCAGTGCCAACCCTGAAAGCGTACTAAGAAGATGGATGTGTTGCGCCGCTTAAAGCGATGAAGGGAGAGGGCCACGGAAGCGAAAGTCTCGCAAGGCGACAGAACAGCGAAGCTGGTGGTGGCAGCAGAAGGATCAAAAGAGGTGATGCGTGCTCCCCTCCGCCCGTGCAAACCACAGTCTCTCGCGGACATGCACCGAAACAGAACGAGTCACGAGATGCCGTGACGTAACTCGTTGAACAAAGGTGATATATGGATCCGATTTCGGAATGCACACCCGATCCGTTAACTCCTGTCTACGGGTTTCCTCGCCCGCAATGGTGATGTGAGACCGCGCTCCTATTAATCCAACTTTATCCACAAGACCAGAAGCCGGCCGCTATCCACACCCAAGGGTGGGGTCCACTGGACCCTTCAACCCAGCACTCGGGTAAGATTCGTGGTTAATAACTCCCCGGGGTGGATAAGTAACTCCACTTTTTGGCGAATAAGAGAACCATAGGGGCATTTAAGGAAACAAGGCGAGGAGACACGAAGAGGAAGCTGTGGTTTGGAGAAGGGTTTTAGACCGGACACGACCGGGTTGCGTTCTGTTACCCGTTCTACCCTTCATCAACCGGACGGTCGTGATTCGTTCATTAAAGGATAATCTCAGCCGTTGAATGTTTTGTGATCAAACCTAATCTCCAACTCGAACCCCACCTGAGCGCCGACACCTCGGACGATGTTGTTGACACGTAGACGTCGCTGGCGTGCTTTCGGGAGAAAAGATACCGACACCTCCTTTTCGCTTACCCTCTAGAATACCCCATGATCGTCGAGGGAAAAGTTTAGTGTTTTTATCTCTGGGTCCCACATTGTCTACGTATCTCCTTCCAGTCACAATCTGGTAGTGCGTCGCTTGCATGATATACACGTACAAAAATATTTTTTGAGCATAAATACTTCTCTCGATCGAACCCATTCGCCGAGTCAGATACATTGAACGAGAGATGGGACCCATCTGTGAACATTTGGATTTGCCAATCGTGTAACTTACCCGCGAAGCAGATGAGTCTACGCCGCTCTATATGTATAAACTTATGCTCGGGGGAGAGACAGAGAGAGAGAGAGGAGAGAGAGTGAGATGGAGGGGGGATTCGATGCGACGACTCGAAGCGACCGGTGGGGATACGCGGTACGGACGGCCTCCGACGCCTGCATCGCCGCCATCGATGCCTACTACGACCAAGTCCTCGCCTACGGTCGCGACCGGGCGGTCATCCTCCGTGCCGCCCGCCACGACCCCTCCTGCGTCCTCGCCAACGCCCTAGCAGCCCACTTTCTCGCAGGCAAGGACCCCGTCGAATCCTCCCGTCTCCTCGGTGCCGCCTCCGACTCCCTGGTCTGCTTGAGTCTTTGCCGAACTCTTTTGTTTCCTTTGTTCCTCTCGACGTTGTTTACCTTCTGTTGTTTTAGGATAATGCTACTCCCTACGAGGGGGCAGTGTTCGGAGCGATCTCTTGCTTGATGGCGTATGACAGGGACGACGACTTGGCGGTAGATCGACACTTCGAGGTTGGTGGTAGATATTCCTCATTTGAAAGTCACGAATTTGCTCGTGATGTTTTATTTCCTCTGTTTTAATTGCTATAATTGCGTCTTTCTTCTTGATAATTTGTCGAAAACTGGATTTTTGATCCTAGTCTTAGACTTCTTTTTAGTGTTTTGTGTACGCAATCGTTTGTGCTGTTTAGAAATGGTAATCTGACGAACATAAAGCCTCAATCGAGTCCCCATCTAATTGCCTTAGATCTGAGACACTATCTAAAACCATCAACTAGCTTTCTTCCACCTTAAACTTTTGCAGTCAAACCTTTTTCTTGATAATTAGCTGCCTAAATACTTCAGTATATGGTATAAAGCCAGTAACTACTTGTGCCAATAGTGATACCAGAGGAGGCCATCCTGATGAACTAACCACTGCTTTGAACAATTGTAACAGAATCCTTTTGGCCATTTTCTGATATTGCTGACTGAAAAATAGAATATTTTTTTTTGGTGGATTTGACAATATTTCCCTATTTTTCATGTCTTCTACGTCTATGACATCTACCTCTTTTTGCACTTCTTCTCTGTGCATTGTATTTTTCCTATGCCATAGGCTAACTCAAGATTGCTATTTAAATCTGGTTTGCATGATAAAAATTGGCTTCCTTTAGTACAACAAGTTTACCTAGGACTGTAGGACATACCATTTTTTTGGTCAAATTGTTGTTGTTTATAGAAATTTCGTTGGCACCATCCCTTACAAAAATGGTGCGAAAGTATGAGTGTAACCCAAAATTAGCTATGCTCATTGTACAGTGATAACCATGCATCTAAGTTTAAAATAACAAGTTCAGGGGTTTGGTCTGGATTGTATGCTGGTTGCATCACAGCCTTACATAAAGAGACTTCCCACAATTTTTTATGAAACTTGCAGCAATATACTTTAAAGTTTAACATGACACTGTTATTGGACATTGCTGTTTGTTTAGCTATATGACAAACATATACAACTGTAGTTCCTTTCTCTCGGTTTAAACATTTAGGGTTTTTGAGCTGTTTCTGGTGGATTTTCTTTGAGCCTTCTATTCTTCGAAAACTTTCTGAATGTGGACTTAGAATTTCTAGATTTCGTTTTTGGTATGGTGTTTTTGGAGTTTGGGCTTCCTTTCAACTTATTATGATATCTTGCACATGAGCAGGAGGACAAAAATGAACAGAGAATCTAAAGAAATATGGTCATTTATACAAATTCTTAGATCTTTGATCCATTCCACTGACTCGTTGCTGACTTCTTATTGCTACTCTTTCCCTATATATTATGCAAAATTTCTAATGAAGTTGTGTCTATCAGACACCAGTGTAGGCTTTAGATGTTGATTTATAACAAAAGAACGTGATGCTTTAACTTACATGGTAAATGTTAGCTATCTGTCTGAGGTACTCTTTGTGATGTTTAAGTTGTGTTTAACTTATAATGTTACTTATTACCAACTTTTAATGTAGAAGGGTAATTTTACGTGGAATGATTGATTATTCATAGAGTTGTATCCTCTTATGATGATTCTTTGTTTAAATTTTTTATTTGCAGTTGCTGAAGGAGTTCCCTAAAGATCTTTTATCACTAAAAAGGGCACAGACCTTGTGCTTCTACATGGGTCGACCCGATCTATCACTTAACCTAGTTCAAGAGGTTCTCTTCTGAATGATGTAATAATTTTTCATAATGTATAAATAATTAGTTATAGGATTTTGATGATTAGTTGACAATGTTTCCTTTGTTTATTACTCCTGACTTGACAATATTTTTTTTTGAAGTGGTCATTACTTGGTAACTCTGCTACTGAATGCCCAGCAGGTACTGGTACATAACAAAGATCAGAGTTATATCTATGGGATGCTTTCTTTTCCATTGTTAGAACTTGGAAGGATGGCCGATGCTGAGGGGGCTGCAAGAAAAGGACTGGGTATCAACAGCTGTGACCTTTGGTCACAACATAATGTAAGATAATGGTTGTAGAGTCTTTAATAATGAATAGGTTTAAGCATGTCTTCATTTTGATTCTCCCTTCTCTTTTCTTTCTTCATTTCTTTCTTTTACTGAATAAAGAGTAGCTCCATTTATTCTTGGTATGGTTCTGACATGGTGAAGGCTCCTATATACAGTTTCTTTCTGGGAGATCATATAAATAAAAAACATTTGGAGGTGTAAGAAAACTCAAGAGGAATGCAATAAAAATATAAAAAAAAATCTGTGTATACTTACTTTAGAGTTTTTTATAAAAAATAATGAAAAAAATCATGGATCAACGGAAATGCATGTATATTATAGTAATGAAACCATATTTAAATAAAGACCTTGCAAATCTGAATTGCCTTTTTTAATGGTTATGAGATGCTTCAACTATGTCTATGATGTATCAATTGAGTGTTTTATGTCTGCACGCTTATTTACTTTGACTTTTTTTATTTAGTAGAAATAACTTCTTGATTACTGATCAAGGCAAGTCACATGTCATCCCAGTTAATCTAATAATCTGAGGATTTGTTTGAGGAAATGTACTTCCAACAGCTCTCTTGAGCTTTTAATTTATCAGACCAGAGTGGTTTTTTTACTAAATGATTACGCCACAGAATTCTGTTTAGTTTTTGTGAGAGGTGTTGCATGTTCAAAAAGGAAAGGTTAAAGATGAAGTCACATGAAGCCTTGAATGATCATCATGTTATTTTGTTAATATTGAAAGCACAGGATAAATTCCATCAAATTGATGACTCCTAGTTTCATGTTCTCCTTTGTTTTCTTTGACACGACAAGAGAAGAATATAAAGGAACAGACATTGAATGAGAAACAAGAGAGAATATCGTAATCTGTTTTGCCATTTTTGATCCTTTGTCTGCTAGGAGTAGCTTGCAATCAACCAATCTATTCAATTTGCAGATGTAAAACTCACTGTTGTACTTTTTAAAACTTGTTCAGAGTTCAAACACGAATTTAGAAATAGTATATAATCCACTAATATATTAAAGAGTGTAGCAAAAGTAACGATTCCAATGATTGGATACATTTGAACTGATATTTTAATAAAGAAAGATTGAAGTGGCAATATCAAACTATCTACACCTCAATATGTCTATTCTAGTAGTAGAAACATATGGAGCAGCTGTCCATGAAGAATATGAAATGTATAGGTTACTAGATCCAACTGTTTTTACGTTCTCTGCCTTTTGCCATGTACCACTGACTCGTAACTATACATTATCTGGACAGACTTTTGATTGTTCACTTCTGTCTCTTAAATTGTTAAATGTTCTTCTGTATCAAAAATTTCCATCAGCAGAGATTTTGTATTTGGATACTCAATATTTGACTTCTCCTTAATGATAAAGGTTCTTTATCTGATGCCTGTGATTTGTTTTTCCTCTTAGCTATGCCATGTTCTTCAGTACGAGTGTCATTTTGAAGAAGCTGTAAAGTTCATGGAAGCTTGTTCTTCCACATGGAATTCGTGTTCATCTTTCATGTATGGATTTCTCTTTTTTTGTATACTTTTTAACATCATGAGGCTTCTTATTCTGGTGTTTGAGTTTCTTCACTTGACCTATTTTTTAGGTATACTCACAACTGGTGGCATGTTGCTGTCTGTTATCTGGAAGGTGATTCTCCATTGGATAAGGTTCTTGAAGTTTATGATCACTGTATATGGAAGGAACTGGAAAGAAGTGATGCTGAGCCAGCAGAGGTATGACCATGGTATACCACAGTTTACTCTGCAGTTTGGAATGCTCAAATGCTCTCTTATGCATTCAGGTGTATGTGAATGCACTAGCCTTGCTGATGCGGATCTATGTGCGGGACCATATGCATCATATTGCAGAACGGCTGATGTCGCTAGCAAATGTTTTCAAGGATGAGGTCTAAGTTGTCTTAAAAATAAATCTGGTTTTTGCTTGTCAAGTCCTGAAGATATTGAGATTGGCATGCACATAATTTGATAATGGAGAGATTAGATGAAAACCAAATGGTCTTTTTGCTCCTTTTTGTTAATTGTAATAAACAAATCAGGACTAATCTCAAGTTTTTTTGTTTTAAAAATTGTCCTATGTTGGTTTTGACAAGAGTAATGCTTATTAATGTACGTTCTTCTGATGCTTTCCACCCAAGCCATATGTGAGCTCTATTCTTCATTTTGCTTATTTCACTCTTGTGCTCAATTTAATACTTCCTGCTCATTTTTCATATTGGTGAGGCTTTTTAGATAGATGCATGTAGTTATTAGAAAATATGGAACAAGTAATGGTTATATTCATAAACTAAATATTGTAGCATTGAAAGAAGATAAAGTGAGGATTACCCTTTAAGATGATAAGGACATGGGCAAATGAGGATTACCCTTTAAATTGGATTCACATTTCTCATACATTTCCTCTTAAAATGTAGCTGAACTAATTGATGCTTTTTTTTTGCACACTTCCCTGCAGTCTATGTGGCATGTTGAGTGGTATCTTGATGTCCTGGCACTATGGGCCTTGGCTAGTACAAAAGAGACGAGTAAAGCAGAGGGTCTACTTAAATCCATTAAATCAAGGTGTAAACTGAGCCACATTTTTTTCTTATTTGCAGGAAAATAGTAGGTCTTGTTATTATACTAAATTTCTAAGCTAATCTATTTTCTTTAGGTTTTCCTTAATGAGTAGCAAGAAGCAACAGCAAATGCAAAGTGGAATTCGGGTTTGCATCATTTGTCTCTATTTTTTCATTGGTTTATCTATTTATCACATGTCACTTGCATGTCTTGGTCATCCATATATGGAATTTCTAATTCATGATATCCTGGGTACATTGTTTTCATTTGATTCCTAAAATTTTAAGCTGGTTAGCTTAGTTTATATCAGTTCCTCAAGTTCTTTTATGTGCCTTTGTCAACATTGGTGCTTTCTAAGTTCAGCAACTTAAAAAGAAAATCCCACTATTCCTTTCTAGTACTATGTTTCTATTTAAGAGTGCAGTTCTATTGAATGTTGGGCAAACCAGTGGTTTTGTTGATCTCAGCTTGCAGAAGCCATTTATGAATACGGAAGGGGTAACTTTCAAAGTGTTTTTGACTTGCTTGGTCCAGATTTTGATGCCATTGGCTTTAAAGTATGATACTCCTGGAATCCATAATTTCCCTTTTTTGGTCAGCTTTATTATTGTGACCTTCACAACTTTTCTCTCATAATATGTTCCAGATGATTGGTGCATCTGACGAACAGCTTGATGTCTTTAATGAAGTTTGGTACATTGTTCTGTTGAATATTGGACAATTTTCCAAAGGTACTGTCTTTCTTTTGAATCATCTTATTGTTAATAGGATCTGAAGTTATTTGTACTGACTTGCAGTAATCGAAGAGGTCAAAAAGCAAGTTTGTAAAAGAGGAGCCCCTTTCTTGTGGCAATTGCTGGTATGCTCTATCATTGGACTTTTTTGTCCCTAAGAGTATATATTAATGTTATTTGATTCTTTCCGAACAAGTTCCCAACCAGCTTTGAAATGCATGTTTCAACACTTTCATATGCCCATCTGCATGTTTGATATACCACCATACCTTCACGCATTAAGGGTCACTTTAATTTGTCCACCCAAGGTTAACTAGAATGGAATGGCACAAGATTCATACTGATTCCTGTGCCATGGCAAATATCATAAATTATCATTCTTGGCACGACATGAAAACCCATTTCAACTCTATCTAAGCACTATATGACAGCACTTTGATGCACTCTGTTATGCCAAGAGTCCATAAATTTCTTAGGTTTCATGTACCTGGACAATAATTTTGAATAAAGCTCGCATTCTCTATTAGTCTTCAGAACTCTTTGTTTTGACACATGTAGATTTGCATGAACAATTCCGTAACAGTTTGAATCTGCCATTCTGCCCCTACAATATTAAAGTTCACATCTGAATGCATGGTGTTTTTCCAGGAAAAGGCATATTCCATGGAGGGGAGATCAGATGCTCCCCTTGCAGGTGAACGGGCAAAGGTTTTAGAAGCTGCCTCCTTCAAGTAAATTGTGAAGGAATCTATCATTATATCAATGTAGCTCAACTAATTCGGAATAAGTGAGAGGGAATGTGGCAAAATAAATCTACAGTTTTCTGCGATGTTTACTTAACATCCTATCACCAATGTAAATTTTAGCTGCGTAAGACTGGGCTGTTTTAATACCTTATGATGTGCTAAAATGATGATTTCACAACAAAATATGTGAAGGTCATGTGCACCTTCATTTCTTTATTTATGTTTATTAACATCAAGATGTCTGGTGTGTTCTTTTCTTTATGTACACAATTATTTTGTGAGAACATAAAAGCAAGCTATGTCCATCTCCAAGTTTTCAGTGTCCTTCTGCCAGGAAAGTTCACAGTACATTAATTTAGATCCCAGAGTTGCAGTGGTGATCTCTGAGACTAATTGGCCAAAGAAATGTCACATGACAATGGAAAAGGGAATGTAAGAATGGTGTTCTTTGTAAGATGATCCAAACCATTGAGCTGTTTTATGAGGTCTTCACAGGGAATGGCAGGATCAGATCATCCAATCAAACTTCTCTACCGCTGTTCATATCTATTCTTCAAGTTCCTTGCAGCTGCAAAGATGCAGAAGAAGAAGAAAATGCTGACTGATGAAACTCGGAACATAAACAGTAGGAGCAGAAGGATGATATCATAATGCATGTAGATGTGAAAGGATATTATTGCTGAACAAGGAAAGATAGAACTGAGAAAGGATGAGACTCACCCGTGTAGTTGGCCTTCACCACCACGACCTGAGTGTGGGGGCAATCAGGTGGCGGCGGAAGATTGATCGGAACGAGGCTGCCGTCCGTCGGACTCCGACTGCACACGTAGATGTTGACCAGCCCTGTCTCCTCCTGCAGCCTCCTCTTCAGCATGGCGATGCTCCCTCCAGCAGCAAAAATCAACGTTCGCCGGCCACTGCTCTCGTCCACGTTACCAGCATCATCTGCTACCTTGTATTGGATAGTCTGATACGACATGACAATATCACATGTCAAGAACAGCATCAAACCACACGATAAATGGCAGTCGAGAACATCCAAAATCCAAGAAGCAGAATGGAATGCGTACGATGGAGGAAGCAGCAGCTGCGTCGCTGGCCACTGTGGAGGAGGAACAGGAGGCACCGCCGCATATGTGAACCGGGGAGACCGGCGGGTGTGCCGACGTCTCGAGTAATTCGACGTCCCACAGAGTCCAATATCGGGTGTAGGGGAACGACGGGGTGTCGACCGTCACCGAGTTGCGCCACGGCGGGGGGCCAGCGTTGGCCCGGAGGAACTGGTCGAAGACGCACTTGAGCCGGACGCGGCAGCCGTCGCGGAGCGGCAGCCAGTTGACGCGAGGGCCGAAGCAAAGGGGCGCCTCCTGGAACACCTTCTTGCCGGTGAGGTTGAGGAAGGCGGTCTCCGTGCGGTGAGCGGCGAGGTAGCGGCCGTAGAAGCTCTTGAGGCGGAGCCGGCGCCGGTCGCCAATGTAGGTGAAGATCTCGACGGTCCACCGGGCACCGCCACAGGAGCCGTCTCGATCCAGCCTCACGTGCTGCGAGTATTCGTCCGCCACAAGGTACGTGTTGTGGATGCTCCGCAGGCGGACTGTGCTCGCTCCCTCAAAGAACTCCATGCCCGACTCCCTGCAACGAAGAAACCAAGTCTTTCGCCCGAAGAAGTCAAGATTTTGGCAGATCAAGCTATTGCTTTACTACCTCGATTCCAAGTGCCAATGGAGGGGGGGAAGAGCGAGAGGCAGATAGAGAGAATGGCTTAGGAAGACGAGAGGTATTTGAGGAGAAAGGAAGAGGACGATGTGGTTTTATTATCTACTTCCCGCCATCTATTCCTCTCTATACATATAGCTGCCGGTATAGCCTTCATTTCACCCCGTCTCACTCTCCTCTCACTTTGTGTCTCTATTTCTCATTCTGATGTATCAGATGTATTTGGTTTGTAATTATCATCAAACCACATATATAGATTGGAGGTTTATGATATATATATATATATATATATATATATATATATATATATAAGGTGTAATTATTATGGCTAAGTTTTTACTTTAGGCATAATTTTTTTTATTTCGTTACTTGGTAATAAAATTTAGGAAGTGACTATTCAATATTTCGATGGTGTCATTTTTGTTAGTAAATTAAATAAAAATTAGTATTAAATAAATATAAAAATTAAAAAAATTATTATAGGAAAGGATTCTTCTCTCTCGTTCCTCATCATACTAAACATTTTACTTTACCTTTCTAAAAATATTTTTTCTTTTTTTTAATATTTAAAAAATTATTTTTAATTAAAATATGTTATATTAGTTTTAAAATATTTTTTCCTTTAAATGTCAAAATTTTATTTTTAGATTAAAACATGTTATACAAAATTTCTAAGATCTTTCTTTATCCCTTTTAAATTTTATAATTTTATTTTTGGATTAGAACACGTTGAAATTATTATGTTATATGCATTTTTAAATTTTTAATATTACATGCATGATATTTGATTTTTATTATATTTATATAATACTTGATTTATGTGTTTTAATGACTTATTTTTAATAAATATATGTTTACTATAATATAGCAATTTAAAATTGAGGGAATCGACTAGGTTTGAATTGAAATCAATTAGCAGGTCAAGCCCTAGCTCGCAAGATAGTTCGGCTCAGCCCAACATGGATAGTCTGTAATGCATATGATTAATGCATGGGCTATAAGCTGGCCCAACTTCATGTGGTGTATGTATAGTCATATATGCACATTACTAATATATGGATTAGTCAAATCACCATGATCGATTTCGCCTATTCTTATTTTATATCTTTGAAAATTAATTTCAACTAAAATCCTTACTTCAGTTGAGCTTCTATTATTGTTTCAAATTCATGTATACTCTTGTCCTATGAGTATTTGCATATCTTTATCTATTATGTAAACTTCATATTTGTATCGTAATGTTTCGTATAAGCATATGCATTCCGTTGTTCCGCATATGTTTTCGATATGTCCTAATTTATTGTTCATAATACCTTTTTTACTTTAGTGTTTGTGGGATTATCAGGACCTTTGCTAGAAATAATAAATAGATTATATGGACCTTTGCCAAAAATGTAAAAGGATTATCTAGACCTTTGCCAAAAATAGTAAAGGGTATATGCTTAGAGCCTATAATGCTCTAGATTATGTTTGATGGTCATTCAGAAATGGATGGACCATATTATGTTTGGGATCCCACATCACCTTCTATTTGCTTGATATGATATCCAAAGCTTTGGTTATATGCTTCTATATGTGCTTTGGATAAGAATGAAATGTATGCAACGTCATATGCGACGTTTGAGCTTCTATTTCGTATTTATCCTTTGATATATTCCAAAATAATTCATTTATTATTGATATACTCTGAAACATTATCTACATCCTTGATATGCTCCGGAATGCTTCATATGCCATTGATATGTTCCGAAGCATATCATCTGCCATTGATATGTTCCGAAATATTTCATCCGTCATTAATATGCTCTGAAATACTTTATATACCATTGATATGTTTCGTAGCATTTCATCCATCACTGATATGTTCTGAAGCATTTCATTCGCCATTGATATATTTCGAAATGTTTTATTCGCCACTGATATGCTCTGAAATGCTTTATATGCCATTGATATTCTTCGAAATGCTTCCTGCGCCATTGATATACTCTGAAATGCTTTATATTCCATTGATATGTTTCGAAACATTTCATCCACTATTGATATGATTCAAAGTATTTCTTATGCCATCGATATGTGCCAAAACATTTCATACGTCATTGATATGTTCCGTAATATTTCATCTACCATTGATATGTTCCAAAATGTTTCATCCGTCATTGATATACTCTGAAATGATTCATCTATCATTGATTGTTAGTCGCTTGCTGAGCTGTATGTGCTCATTCCCTTGCTAATAATTTTTTTCATGATAGTTTATCGCTTGCTAAAATGTTTAAATTGGGCTAAGACAGTGGAAAGCTAGAAGACTTTGGGCAAACCTTTAGTAGATAATATGTTTTGTTGTATAAGTACACTTGGTGTCTAATTGAATGTTGATAGTAAATATGAATTTATGAGTTGTAAAAGTTTAAAGAACCTCTCATGTTTAGAATTTTGGAGTGTTAAGTAAATTTGTGTAATGATATGAATATGTGATAAACATTGATTTTTGTGATTGTATAGAATACCACACTTGTGAATTTATGAGGTGGTTATTGTCTTAGTAAGTTAGTTTTAGATTTTACGATTAATCGAGTAAGGTGGTATATGATTTTAAACTGCATAGGTCTTATGAATTATGGAACTATGAATATGAATGATTTGAACATTTTTTCAGTGTTCTTAAATGACTTGAACGTTGTTGATTAAAAATTTTGGAGGAGGCGTGACAATTTTGGTGTTATTTCTTTTACTTTGAAGATCCAATCTTGTCTTAGTTTATGATATAAAAAGCATACTGAATCTTGGAATATGTGTAATTTACAGGACATCACCAAAAGAAAAGAATAAAACCCTCCATCTCCCAAATAAATTATGAGACATAAGGAGGAACTATTGTTGCTCTGCAGTGCCATGATCTGCTTCATCTTCCACAGAACTGTCGCTAAGAGCCTCGGGATCAGTTGCACAATCTCCTCTGACAAGTTTCCCAAGCCTTCTTCCTTCGATGGGAGCCTGCTGCGGAGAACCATGAAGAACAACGATAAGAGGATTCTACCATGGACTCAGCTGACTAGTAAAGGAAGATTGCTACTCGCCTTTGGAATCGGCATTGAACACTACTACTAGATGGCTGTACATGTGGCTGGGCGGCAGCCAACGGTGGAGAGGGACGAGGAGGCGGTTCATCCTGCTCCTTTGGACGCACACCGATACGCCGCAAAGCCCCGTTTCCGCCTCCAATGCACTGGTCAATGTGGAGAGGCTGCTTCCAGCAACCACCAAGCTGCGCATGCCGTTTTCTTTGTCCACATTGCCGGCGTCGTCTGCGACGATGCATCGGATGGTTTGGCTGTCCACCCGGGGAACTTCTGGGCGGCCTTCGTACCGGCGAGGCGGAGGAAGGCGCAGTTCCTAAGGGGCGCAGCGAGGTAGCGGCCGTGGCAGCTCTCGAGGCGGAGGCAGGGCTGGCGGAGGATGTCGGTGACGACCTCGACGGTCCACCGAGTACCGCTGGAGGAGCGATCCTGGTGCTGGCTCACGCGCCTCTCGTCGTCCTCCGCCACCAGGTACTTATTGTGGATGCTCTGCAAGCGGACGACGCGCTTCCGCGAAGAACTCCACGGGCTACCCTGAGAACAAGAAGTCGACCACGTCTTTTGAGACCAAGAATCCAAGATTTTGGATGCATGACAAGGAGAGAGAGTACATGGAAGAATGGCTTCAGAGAGGAAGGAGAGAGAGGGGAACGTATCGGATATTTAAGGTGGTTTCAGTTGGGCGTTCCCGCCAATCTCTTTCTCTCTCTTAAGTCAGTCAAATTGCAGCATAGGCTGTACAATTTATATCCAATTGTAACCTATCAATGAGAGAAAATTAGCAGTGCGAAATGAAATCAAACCCACAATATATATATATATATATATTATGTATAGTGAAACCCATTAAACTTCCTCCTCCTCTCACTAAGCTATCCTTCCCTTCCTTATTTCTTTCTCTCTCCTCCGGCACTTGGAATTGAGGTAAGGAAGCATGGTAGTCTTGGGTTCTTGGGATCGAACACCTTATGATTTCTTGCTTGCAGGAGTCGGCCATGAATTTCTTTGCGGGGTCGAGAGTAATCCGCCTGCGGAGCTTCTACCAGACGTACCTCGTGGCGAAGGAAGACACGACTTGCGTGGGGATGGACCAAGATGGCTTCTCGGATGGCGCCCGGTGGACCGTCGAGATCATCGCTAACGAGCAGCGGCTCCGCTTCCGGAGCTCGTGGAACCGCTACCTCGCCGCCGACCACAATACGGTCTCCCAGCAGCTCCCCGATCGAATCGGCGTCCACGGCGATTGGCAGCCCCTCGCTGTCGGCCCTCACGTCCTTCTCAGGTGCAACGACGTCGACTATCTCCGGGCGCAGGACCGCCACCTGCCGTGGCGCGCGTCCGTGACGCTCCGCACGCCGTCGTTGCAGAGATCCCGGGCCCCGTTTTACTGGGACGTTGAAATCCTCGAGGCGGAGCACCCGCCACTCCTGCCGCCGCCCCAAGCAGCAGCACCGGCGCCCTCTTCCATGGCAGCCGGACCCTCCGCGTCCTCCGCGCCAGCGGGACCGTCCTATCGTTCCAACGTTCCCACCCGATTCCTCACCGGCGTTGCAGAGGCTTCCTCCTCCTCCACCATGGCAGCCACCCTCTCCTCACCCACCAATGCAGCTGCCGCCTCCCCGGCCACGGCATCGCTGGTCCCCTCCGCGGTGATCCATGGCGCTGCTCCCGCTCTTCCTACCTCGTCATCCTATTCCATATACGAGGTCTGTTGGATGATCATCGCTCTATTCTTGCTGATCTTGATGGTTCTTGGACTGCATTCTTTCCCAAGCTTATGAATCTTTTCGAAGCTAAGCTAATCTTGGAATCTTCTTTCTGCTCACGGTCACCTACCTGCTTATCTGTGCTCAACTCACAGGTGATGGATCGGGAAATCACCTATGTCGTCGCAGATGATAGTGGCGTTTTGAATGAGGCGTATGCTCGTAGTTTGACGTTCACCGGAACCAGCACTTCTGAACTCATCAGGAGATTGAAGAAGGAAATAGGGATCGAGGACATATACGTGTGTGCCCGCAATTGCCACACCAAGTTGTTGATGCCTCTCGATGAGGAGCTGCCACCCTTGTACGAGGTCCACAATTATATGGAGGTGTTCATGGCCCTTTTTCCTCGTGAGTTCCTTCGCCTCTTGAGCTCTGTTTCTTGGTGTCGTAAGAGCTTTCCCTCGATCGATTCTTGTTTACAGACCGATTAGTCCAGACGTTCCGGACGGCGACTGCCTACCACATACGGAGCTTCCACACCAACAGTTACCTGGTGGCGGAGGGCGACCAGCTGCGTCTGCGCTTAGACGGCTCCTCGATCGGCGCCCGGTGGACCATCGAGGTCATCACCAACGCCGGAAACCAGCAACGAATCCGCTTCAGGAGCTACTTCGGCTGGTGCCTCTCTGCTTCCTTGACCTGGTACTCCTTGCAGCGCCTCTTCAGCGACGACAATGCGGTCAGCCCGCAGATGGTCGAGGTCATCGAAGCCTCCCGCGACGAGTGGCTGCCGTTCCCCGTGTGGAACCGCTTCATGTTTAGGTGCTCCTTAGACGACTTCTTGGCGGCCGGATACCCGCTGGGGCACAACACGGCCGACGACGACCCCACCTTCTTCTTGTTCAACACCCTGGACTCTTTTATGTGCGACATCCACGACGTGGACCCTTTTCTGTGGAACATCGAAGCCTCCGAGCCCATCTCCCCGGACACTAACGATATCGATGCTCGTGAGGACGGAGATGAAACACCGTAAAACGCTTTGACGTTGTGCAGAGACATGCGGATTAAAGCTCGCCATGCATCATTCTCCACACAGCATAATGGTGTAGGACGAAAACAATGCTCCATGATCTCTGAAATCTACACGTACCGAACACTGGCTGCAGGTGTATGCTTTATCTTTTGGATGTGTTGCATGAAGCTTCAGCAGAACTCGATCTGCAGGTATGCCGATGGATCTTGTTTGGCAATCTTTTTATGGAGTTTGCAGTGGCTTCAAGATTACCGCACACTGAACTTTCGTTCGAAGCTGTAGTTTTCATATCAGATACAGATGGATTCAGATTTGTGTGTGTCCCAGCTGCTTGGAGAAATCTGAGACATCACTGTCCGGCGTGAGGTTGACACGTAGTGTAACATCAAGACCCTGTTGTTTCAAGCAAGAATCACCACCTGCATGTCACTGTGCTCTTGTTCTTCCTCCTTGTCTGCAGCAGGTACCAGTGAAAACAGAGGGATTGGGTAACCTTTTTCCAGGCGATTTCTGTTGCTTCAAGAAACCATGAAATCTTCATAGGATGCGAATTCTACAATTTCTTGAGGACTCAATAAAATATCATACGCATAAATGATAAAATTTTACTTAATTTTAATTTTAAAAATTATTTTGGGTGATAGGAAAATAAATCAATAGCAAGAATATCACAATAAAGAATGATGATGAAAGAAAGAATATTGATGATGAGAGAAAAATTCAGGACGATTAAGAAAAGCAAAAGTAGATAAAGTAGAGAGAATGACAATAGATATTGTTAGAGAGAGAGAGAGAGAAGATTGCGGCAACACAGTGTAAGAGTATTTGATAAGAAAATTATAAGCAGGAAAACAATCGAGACATCCCTTTCTCTTTGGCTTCTTCGACTTGTGGATGAAGTGCTTGTAAAAATGTAATTTTTAGTGTATATTCCTTAGTTGGAGAACAAATGTATTGTAGCTGGTGAGTCAGCACGATTTGGTCCACAGATCGATGTCGGGAGTCTTCTGACGATCGAACTAAATGCTGTAGTAGACCGGGTCCTCTCAGCGACGTGTTGGTCGATGTTTTATGGTCTGGGTGCTGGTTGTGGCAGCTTGTTGTGGAGACATCAGACGACGACTTCTGAGGTAGGGGCGTTCATAGATCATGAGCGATCTTCTTCCTGCAAAAATGACCTTCGTCGGGTGATGCCCGATTGTAGTCTCTCCGACGAACAAGTCAGTGGAGGGTTTTTCATTGTTTTTCTTTGTTCTCTCCTCCTCTGACCGATATCCATCAAGGGCTCTTATACAATTGTATGAGGTCACGGATTCTGTTACGACGTGTGGCATCGGTTGTGACATGTCTTGGGCCCGTGCTCTATCATTTCTTATTCCAAATTAAAAATAAATAGCAATTTAAGATCGTACAATCGAGACATCCCATTCTCTTTGGCTTCTCCGACTTGTGGATGAAGTGCTTGTAAAAATGCAAATTTTAGTGTATGTTCCTTAATCCAGATTAAAAATCAATAGCAATTTAAGATCACTAATTATATCCAAATCAAATGAGAATCCCTTCGATTGCCCCAAAGGAATGTGGGGTTAACGGGATGTGCCGTCTTCTTCATGGCACCGGCATGTGCCGTCTTGTTTCTTGAAGCCTGCAGGTTTGACTAATGAATGCATCCTTTTGACTGGCTGATGGTGGATGTGTCGGAGGACAATGTGCTGTGGCTTTTAGATTAGTCTGCCGGATCTTGTTAGTATCTCTCTTCCCAGCTTAAAGTATGTTCACCGAACAAGTTCGAAGCTCCATATTAAATTGGGTCGTATATATTGCTTAGCTTACGAAGATGATAACATGACATCGATAGCGGTGTTATTTCAGATGTTGACTTGAGAACGATGGTCAACAACCGTAAGCTCACAAATATAGTTCAATGATTTGACTCATCTCATAACTCATTAATGATCACAGAATTATGCTTCTCAATTGTTAATTTATATATTAAAAATATATAAAATACAAATATGTTGGTTGTCCTTAGATTTCTTATTGTTATGATTTTTTTGAGAGATACTAACATCAAATATATATACATCCTAGAGAAATATATATATAAAAGCAATGTATCGGATTCGGATCATATTACCTCCTGATGGGCCAGGTCCGAATTAACCCGGTGTCGGTTGACCTGTCTTCCTTGCCATTGGCGGTGATGACGGGGCAATGTGGTGCCCATCCACGGGTCCACGACCTTGTCCAATCACAGTGGACGTGGACAGTAAGATATTGGAAGCAAGCTATTCGGATCGGGTCGAGTCACTCGCACACAGAATGATCCGATCCGTTTACAGCAAGATCCCTCGATCCGAGATCGACCCATTTTTGCACTGCGCGATGACGTGCCCACTGGCGTCCAGAAGTTTCACGCTGCTGAGACTCCGAGGTAGAAGTTGGGTACGTGTAACAATATTCTTCTGACGGAGACGTGGGTAGACGTAGATTTGAGCGTCGCGCCACGTTACTTTTATTACTCCAGCACTCGTTCCGTCACAGACGCAGGGACGACGTCCCCACCAATGTCCTGTCGTAGCTCGGTGGACCCCACGTGCCTTTCATCTCATCGGTCGAACAGTAACACCCTTTAACACTCCCCCGTCTCCGTAGGTCACAAAACCTTCACGTGACTCCGTTGGCTTCTGTCTTCTGCTTTCTCCGTTCTTTTTCCCCACTTAAAACGCTGTTTGTGCTTCCCACCACGTTCCCCCTCTCTCTCTCTCTCTCTCGCTCTCGCTCCTCCTCGTGAGATCCCGTCATGCCGCCGCCGCCCCTTCCTCCTCCTCTTCTCCTGTGCCTCATCGCGGCCATCTTCTCCTTCGCGGCCGCTGATGGACGGCCTCGCGCGGCCTGCTCCCCTCCTCCCTCCTCCTCGAGTGGAGGGGAGCCTTGTCCCCCGTTCGGGTCGGCGCCGCACTCTTTCCCCTTCGGCTCCACACCGGGCTGCGGCCACCCCTCCTTCCGAGTCAACTGCTCCACCCCCCACTCCACCCTCTCCATCAAATCCACCACCTTCGTCCTCCTCGGCATCTCCCGCCCCTCATCCCTCCTCCTTACCCCCCTCATCGCCCTCTCCGGCTCCCCCTTCCGCCCCTCCCCCGACGTCTGCCCCCACCTCGCCGCTCTGCGCCCCTGCCGCCCCCCAACGTCTGCCGCCGGCGCTGCCTGCCGTCGCACCTCCTGGCAGAACCGTCTCCTCTCCGAGCCCGACCTCCTTTTTCACTCTTGCGCCGATGGCCGCACGGCTTCCTCCCTCTCCCCCTTCCCTGCTGCAGCCTGCCAACGGGACGAAGACGTCGCCGCCGCCATCACGGCCTTCCTCCGCCGCGGCTTCCACGTCGAGTGGGACTCCTCCACCGACCCCTACTTTGCCAAATGCTCCTTCTGCAACCGCACCGCCGGGGGCGCCTGCGGCTTCAACGACTCGGCATCTGGCAAACCCTTCCTGTGCTTTCCCTCCGCCGATCATCTCCGCCGTAACGACTCGGCCGCCTCCCGCCGCCTCCTCCTCCTCACCACAACCCTCTTCGCCACCGCCTGCGTCCTTCTGGTCTTCCTCTCCCTTTGGGCTGCTGTCGTCTCCCTTCGTCGCCGCCGGCGCGGGAGCGACCCTGGCTCCGACTCCATGACCGCTTTCCTTCTCCGGCACCACCTCCATCCCCCGATCTACACATACGAACAGCTCCGCGCCTCCACCGGCGGGTTCGACCCGCGCCGCAAGATCGGCGATGGCGGGTTCGGATCCGTTTACCTCGCCCACCTCGATGATGGTCGCGTCGCCGCAGTGAAGCGTCTCCATCGCCACCACCCAGCCGCCGCGGCGACGAAGTCCTTCTGCAACGAGATCCTCATCCTTTCATCCCTCCGCCACCCCAACCTCGTCCGCCTCCACGGCTACTGCTGCGACCCCCGCGGCCTCCTCCTCGTCTACGACTACGTCCCCAACGGCACCCTCGCCGACCACCTGCACGGCTCCCATAGCTCCTACAGAAAGCCCCGAGTCCTCCCATGGGCCGTCCGCCTCGACATCGCCATCCAGACCGCCGCTGCCCTCGAGTACCTCCATTTCGGCCTCAAGCCGCCCGTCGTCCACCGCGACATCACCTCGTCGAACATCTTCGTCGAGAGGGACATGAGGGTCAAAGTCGGCGACTTCGGCCTCTCCAGGCTGCTCACGCTGCCGGACCCTTCGTCGTCCCTGGGCTCCTCGTCCGAGTACGTCTGCTGCACGGGGCCACAGGGCACGCCCGGGTACCTCGACCCGGAGTACCACCGGTCGTTCCGTCTCACCGAGAAAAGCGATGTGTATAGCTTCGGAGTGGTGCTGCTGGAGCTCGTAACAGGGATGAAGGCCGTGGATGTGAGCAGGGACAGGAGCGAGATGGCGCTGGTTGACATGGTGGTGTCGAAGATCCATGTAGGGGCGCTGCACCAGGTCGTAGATCCCGTCCTGCTGCATGAGGGTAAGGAGGTCATGGCGATGGTAGAGGCGGTGGTGGAGTTGGCATTCAGGTGCGTGGCAGGGGACAAGGATGACCGGCCAGACGCCAGGGAGCTGGTACAGGAGCTCAAAAGAATCCGCAGTAAGATCGTCGATCCTCCCGAGTGATGCTGATTCAGAGGGGCGATAGAGACATGGATGCTGCCATTAGGAGCTTCGCCTTCCTAACTGTCCCTTCAATAAAAGCGTCAGCTTTGCCTGGTTCACAGTTGAGTTTGAGTATGTGATTCATCAGGTTCCTCCTCGATACAATGAGCCAGAGTTCTTGAGGCAGACAGTGCAATGAACTGGAATAAGCTCTCCTATGTCAAATCACCAAGGATTCCTCAGAGGATTGCTTCCATGGGTTCCTTCACCCTTCTCAACTACATAAAGGAGCGTCTGCATCCATTAACTTGATCAGCATTTTCAGGATTCGGGAGTACCAAACAAACAAGATTGGTTCAGTCACACATAGTATGGCTGATACAGTTTTTGTCGAGGGATGCAAGTGTGAAGGGAAAGCTTGTGAATTTGTATGGCTTCTACTCACTGATTGTTGTCGTAAACAGATTCAAAATGGAGTTGGGAGTCAATTCGCAGAGATCTTATTTTCTTTGTTGGTGCTAATCCTTCTCTGGAAGGTGAGTCTCGATTGTTATTTCTTTTCGTGAATGAATATGCTATCTCAAGTGCTTCCACTGGCAATCGTCTCAGATTCTTTGGTAATGGTTTCTTGTTCATGTGACCATCAAAGTACTGAGACAGCATTCTTGTTCCAAAGCCCATGGCATGGGGATATTGTGAAGGTCTTCTTGGTGAGGCGATCATGAATTAGAACATAAACCAAGACTAAAAAGATGCTTCAAGTAATACGAGAGAAGAAACATCCTGACATTGTCTACACCGAAGAAAGAACACATCATTATTAATTTAATTATTTTATTTTTTATTTAATAAATAATATTTTCATTAAACTCTTTATCTCATTGAATAATTGATCTAATATATCTAAATATTTTACTTAAAAAATCTAGCTCAAAAATCATAATTTACAGTAATATTGTTAAAAAAATATCATATGTTCTCATAAAATAATAATTTGATATAGAATGCTTTCCTCAAAATTGAACTTTGAATAATAAAATATCAAATAACAGGGGAAAGTTATAACAATTATCTTAAATACTTAAAAAATTAAAAATTGTTCTAAATTCATAAATAAAACATGATTAGTATTGAAACATTTCAAAATTATTTTGAACTTATGATAATCATGATTAATAATGGTTATTTTAAGTTTATCCAATACTTATGGAAGTGATGTGTATAGAGAATTTGAATATTTTAAAAATATGCATATAGGTAATATGTAAATATCTGGATCAAATGCCAGTCCATTAACTTGGTAGATAAATATTACATTTATCATTTTTGATAGTTTCTTCAATTTGGATGCACCTCTTAATTTAATAATTATTTCTAAACACTATATATATATATATATATATATATGTGTGTGTGTGTGTGTGTGTGTGTGTGAGAATCAATGAATCGAACCGGTTCTTGGTCGAATCTTCCAACCGGACCGCTGGAATTGACTGGACCGTGGCGGAGACGTGATGATATGATGTGGATCAGATCACGGATCAATATAGGATCCGATCTGACTAGGAATTGGATAGCGCATGGACTGAAATAGGATCCGATCCGTTTACGGACGTGATCTAGTTGTCCGAACCAATTCAAATGTTTCGCTTGTGCTTCCCATCTCCCAATTTTCGTATTGCTTCCCGGCTCCCCTTCCCTTTGATCTCCGGGGATTGGAATCTGGGCCAGGCGGAAATATCGGTGTCGAGCGACACAGGAGGCGCGGGGAAGAAGCTCCCCAGGCGGCTCGGCGGCATGGCTGAAACCCTCGCCATCGCCTCCGATCTTGGCGTCCCTATCCCTCCCGTCCAGGTTGTAAATCTTCTCTTTGCCCTTAATTTTTCTTGATTCCATCAGCTCTTCTGTTTTCGACTTCATATTTAATTCGTTCATTAAATTTTCCATGAATTGGCATGCACATCTGGGCCAATGCTGACATAGGTCCATTATGTTAAGGTATACTCAGCCATAATGTGCTATTTCCATGGTGTTACCTACACATGCCATGTCTCTGACTTTAGCCTCTCCTGTAGTATTTCTGGTCCCATTTAAATCCCTGGAATGATTGTTATTGGAAGTTTGGAAGTTAATATTTGAGTGAACATTATAATAAATATTTACCAGAATCAAAGAAATTTATCAATACATATTTTCTTCCTTTATATGATAAACATGTGATATGATTAATTTGTCTTCGTTTATTGCTTATATTTTGAGTCCATTCACAATTATTCATCAAGTTATTCTGTTTTATACTTTTATTTCTTCAGGATGATAAGAATGTTGCTCATCTAACCCATGTTAATGAAATGGAAAAAAAATGCAACTCTTTGGCCAGAATTACTGCTGTTTTGAAAGATGTCATTCAGAACAAGGTATGATGCTGGAAAAAAATTATAAACTTAAACTTATTTCTTGATTCTAATTACTACATAGAATCACATGTGCAGATGTTTCAGCTTTTCAAATAGATCCCAACAGAGCTGCATATCTTTTCTGCACTTGATTTTTGTTATTTTCACCTTTGTTTTACGTGAGGTCTTTGCCTGTGTTTTTTCTTACAGCTTCTGGTTTCTGTCTGCTTATTGTTGGAATTTTTTATCACCAGCTGCAAACTTCTGGAAGGTGACCATCCTTTCCTGATGTTTGAGTTCGTTGACTGTAGATGTATTGTAAAATCTCAGTCTCAGTGAAAGATGTACACCCAATTTTTATGTACAGTTCGGTGGCAATGTTTTATGTCAGTCTTTATTTTAAAAAGAAGGATAAGTACAAGATAGATTTTGCAGAGCCTGTTGTCTCCCTATTTTTCCATTTGCTCTTACCACTTGAGAGATTACCATGGTTGGGAAATTTGAGGATTTGTCTTGACTTGCTTAAGCTGATGGCCACCACCCTATCATGTTTATCCTAATCATCTGATGAGCATGTTTTTAATATATGTTTGACATATGTTTTCAGACTGTACCTCATTTGATGGTAGCACTTTATTTGCTCAGGATCGGATCATTGCTAGATTGCAGCAACCATATTCTTTAGACTGCATTCCTGTGGAAGCTGAATATCAGGTGAAAATCTTAGTATACAGGAATATTTACAATCAAGTTGTCATTTTGGACAGTGTTGTACGTGCACATAGGCCCTAATTATGTTTGCTTCTGACATTATACATTTTGACTTCATGGTGAACTCATTCTCTTGTGCCTAATAAAAATTCTACACATATAGCAATTATTGAGAAAGTAACTAGGTCTACTATGTCTACATCATGATTAAATTTTAGAGTAGTTGTGCAATTGGACTTCGTTTTATTTTGACATTAACAAACAGTATCATGAATAATACTTATAAGCACATGAACATTATGATTAGATGTGTGCACCACCCAAGTCGGCCATTTAGTTCAAGTGGTTTGGGGCATCTAATACTTCTGTGAGGTATCTTTGTGAGGTTATTGTTGACATGCCCTGATATCTTTTTCCTTTTTCTTTCTTCACTTTGATCTACTAATATACACTTATGCTCCATGCATGAAAATTTTTTCTTCGACCATGATCAGCATGACACAGAAAAGCATGTATGTGAATGTACCAGGTTAACATGTTGGCATGTGCTTGCTGCCTGTCATCTCTTTTCTTTTTAACAAGCTGATATCATGGATCTGACTTCATTGAGATCAAATATACCTAATGCATCATTGTGTGCCACATTAAGACCACTTGTTTTGATGGCATCATTGTTCTAAAATCCACAACCTAAAATGCTAAAGTAGGGATCTTTTTCATGAAAGATTAATTTGTAGCCATCTTAAATCATTAAAAGTTCCTAATCCTTGCATATAGTCCAGAAACAATTCTCAGAATTATTGTTGAAGGCTGCTAGTGATTATGGAGCTCTGACAGCAGCAGTTGCTGATTTCCAGTGGTGCCAGAATTTCAAAGAATCACCTACAGTTTGGGGGGGGTATGTTAAATGTGTTATTTTGTGTACACTACAGTGATTGGCATTCAGAATTAATTTTATGTTATTTCGTGTTCAATTATATGGAAAGGTTTTTCATATCACTTAAACATCGGCTTATTTACTGAATGCATGATGTATCTCAGCATATATTATTTTTTGTTCACACATTTATAGTTATGCCATTTCCAGAAAGTCTGCAGCATACATGATTGGATCTAATTTATATGCCTGCCCTTAAATTGAATTATTCATTTTAATTTCTTGTAAGGAGTCTCTTGATGTCTAATTATGTCAGATCCATTTTTCTGTTTGGACCAATGGAAGTGAACATATCAGAAGAGCCAAGAGATGTAGCTGGGAAATGGCAACTTAAACCTTGTACTTCAATCTAAATTGGTTGAAACAGGCAGCTTTGATTGGTTTGGGCCCTGTTTGTTGTTTTAGTCCCAAATCAGGTGTTTGAATACCAGTCCCTGGTTTGATCGATACTTATCATATGGTATGAGAAAAATCAAGCAGCAAAGCAATCCAAAGGCAGAATGCCATGTTAGACTGGGTGGCATGGATGTTTCACCCAGATGTCATTGTTTTGGACAAATTTAGAGGTGCATATCTTGACCAAATTATCTTAAAGAGAGTTCTATATTTCATCAAGTTTTGGATGATACAAGGAATCTTATGTGAAATTTAAATTAATTATTAGGTTGATCATACATTTAGGTTTTAACTTATGCTGGGCGCCATGTTGTATTAACCACATTCTGCTTTTTTGAAAATTGTCCTCGTTTTTTTGGCCCATTGTTATGGTGGTTAAGATTTTGTCACTGTTTTTGAAGATATCCGTTCTGAATCCGATTTGAGTTCCTACGTGTCTGATTCAGTGATACCAAAACCTAATTAAAGGCATTTCAAACTAAATCCCACTCGATGTTTCTAATCTGACTTAATCTCCCACCAACGTTCGGCTCACATGTGTTGACCGACCCACGAAATAGATAAGAAATCTTCCCATTGGTCGATAATTGTGGGCCCCGCTATCGTTGTAAGACTTAGGAGCATTGTTTAGGGTCCGCCCAGAACTCCGACTCCGAATCCAATAGTAGGGCGAACGAGCGTCCGAACCCTAGGCAGCCCGACTGCCGCTCCGCGGGGACTGAAGACCTTGAACCCTAAACTACTCTTCCTCGTTGGAGACCGCCGAGGATGGGAGCTCTCGCGACGCTGACGAAGTGGATTCCGGAGGACGACTTCCTGCTCAAGAACGCCGTCGAAGTAAGTACAACTCCATCCGCTTCTTCTCCTTTCTTGTGAATTTGGATGCCTTATCGTTGTTTGCTTGAAAAGCATCGAATTCCGCCCCAAATCGAGAGATTCGGCGGCAATTCGCGGTAGAAGAAGACAAAGATCGGAGTAGAGTCGTGTAGTACGCTTAAAAGAGAAAACGATGATTTTTTTTGTGATTTATTTGCTATTCTATGCATTGATAACCTGTTGAAAGGCCTAAATTTAACCCCTGGGGTGGTGTCAATGGTATAGTTGTAAAAAGGTTAGGATGGAAGTAACATGCTGTTTACATGTGGAATTTTCTGGTCCATTCCTTATTGTGCATCCCTTCCTTTCTGCAGTTGTGCTTGATCCTCCTGCACAGTGCGCCTTCTTGACCGTATCTTTGAGGGGAACATTTAAATTAAATATTTTCTCACGTGCATAAGCACCTTTTTCATTATTAAGAACTTATACCAGAATAGTATTGAGTGTAACATGTTTGTGGTTTGGTTGTCTTAATGATGAACTCACATAACTTGTTTGATGAGTTTTGAAGAGATATGATTGTAGGATATAACTGCAAAGAGATTAACAGACTAGTGCATGTTAGTTTCCGGATTAAACCTTACTAGCGTCACACAGTGATATAGTGCATCTACATATTAACGTCATAATTCGTTGTTCTATTCTAACATAATATGGCATCCGTGTTATACCCTACAACCCAAAACAAGTTCTTGAAGTAGTCCATAGCTCTTACCAAGGGTTGCCTTTTCGGGTGCCGGACCCATTTCGGCAATCTGTTGGAATGAGATGTATTGGTCTGTACCAATGTACCAACATATGGTACGTCGATGGGTACCGATGTTTCGATGAGGAAGAAAAAGTGGGTGAAGAGAAAGGGGCGATGAATGAACATAGGAAGAAGAAGGAAGAAGAAGAAAGAAGAGGAGTGCAGCGGTAGTGTACCTGGAAAGCAGTGACAGCATCGAAGCAATAGTGGTAGCATCACAGTGGTGAAGTGGCAATGGCGAGAAGAGGTAGCACCGCTGCAGCATCATATGCGAGAAGAGGGCTCGCAAACTCATTTTTTTTTCTTTCCTTTTTGAATGTGTAAATGGATTGGGGCTCATCACTTTTTTATTTTTTTATTATTTTAATTGGACTGCCCGAAACGGGGGTGGTCCATGTATCGGTCCACGCCTGGTTCGGTATGTACCACCCGTACGATACCGTTTCGGGCGGTACAACATTCACTGGCTCTTACTACGTATGTTATTGCCAATCTAGATATTTTTTATTTAGGGTGGATGGCTTCTAACTGGAGCGATAGGATGCAACATTGACCATCTCATTTGAACTAAAGGATAGGGTTCGACACTAACCGCTATTATTGTGGGGCCCATTCTAAAATTTTCAACCAGTAACAGTTTCAATCTGTCGTACATTGTAAGTCAACCAGTGATTTAAAAAGCGCTAGGCGGGAGGCGCGAGCAGCGGGAGGGCTCGCGGGAGGCGCGAGCAGCGGGAGGGCTCGCGGGAGGCGCGAGCAGCGGGAGGGCTCGCGGGAGGCGCGAGCAGCGGGAGGGCTCGAGGGAGGCGCGAGCAACGGGAAGGCTCGCGGGAGGCGCGAGCAGCGAGAGGGCTCGCGGGAGGCGCGAGCAGCGGGAGGGCTCGCGGGAGGCGCGAGCAGCGGGAGGGCTCGCGGGAGGCGCGAGCAGCGGGAGGGCTCGCGGGAGGCGCGAGCAGCGGGAGGGCTCGCGGGAGGCGCGAGCAGCGGGAGGGCTCGAGGGAGGCGCGAGCAACGGGAAGGCTCGCGGGAGGCGCGAGCAGCGAGAGGGCTCGCGGGAGGCGCGAGCAGCGGGAGGGCTCGCGGGAGGCGCGAGCAGCGGGAGGGCTCGCGGGAGGCGCGAGCAGCGGGAGGGCTCGCGGGAGGCGCGAGCAGCGGGAGGGCTCGCGGGAGGCGCGAGCAGCGGGAGGGCTCGAGGGAGGCGCGAGCAACGGGAAGGCTCGCGGGAGGCGCGAGCAGCGAGAGGGCTCGCGGGAGGCGCGAGCAGCGGGAGGGCTCGCGGGAGGCGCGAGCAGCGGGAGGGCTCGCGGGAGGCGCGAGCAGCGGGAGGGCTCGCGGGAGGCGCGAGCAGCGGGAGGGCTCGCGGGAGGCGCGAGCAGCGGGAGGGCTCGAGGGAGGCGCGAGCAACGGGAAGGCTCGCGGGAGGCGCGAGCAGCGAGAGGGCTCGCGGGAGGCGCGAGCAGCGGGAGGGCTCGCGGGAGGCGCGAGCAGCGGGAGGGCTCGCGGGAGGCGCGAGCAGCGGGAGGGCTCGCGGGAGGCGCGAGCAGCGGGAGGGCTCGCGGGAGGCGCGAGCAGCGGGAGGGCTCGAGGGAGGCGCGAGCAACGGGAAGGCTCGCGGGAGGCGCGAGCAGCGAGAGGGCTCGCAGGAGGCGCGAGCAGTGGGAAGGCTCGCGGGAGGCGCGAGCAGCGATAGCGGCGAGCAGCGGCAGCGGGAGCAGGAGCGACGAGCAGCGAGATCGCGATCGGGATCGGCTGGTTCGGTCGCCTTGGTTTACCCAGGCGCTCGCCCGAAGCGCCCAGCGCCTGGGCTCGGGCGAGCGCCCAGGCGGCGCCTGTTTGAAGCGCGCCGCCTGGGAGGTTAGCGAGGCGCTCGGGCCTCGCCTCGCCTCGCCCGAGCGCCTTTTTTAATCACTGAAGTCAACACCCAGTGATTGATTGATTTGTTGAGCCAGAGGTGTTGAGAGTGAATGTTTAGTCCTAAAAGGTTTCATGAGCATGAGAAACAAAGAGATACTAATTATGATAAGACAAATAATATGCCTACCTATGTGAATGATGTTCAAAATGTTGAGTTATTTATAAAACCACATTTGTTAGGCATTTGTACATGTGTTTCCCAGGCCAATAAATAGCCTTCCTAGTATAGTCAAGTTTGACCAACATTTTAGTTTGCTTGGCTTGGTTTGCGACCCTATTTGGTACATGCAACAGTTGTCTAATTGATGTCGAAGAAGTGCTTTACAGAAAGATGCTTCCTGGAAGTCAGAAGTTTAATTTTGGTTGGATTAACTTTTGGTAATGTTATATATTTGTTTTACTTTATTATTTTATTAAATCATTGCATCATAAAGAAATGGTTAATCTATAGCAGATTTGCAAACGATCCATTTCAGTTTATTTGGGATCATACTATCAAACAACTTTTCTCCTCTAGAAACATGAAAGTCTTCTTTTGTAACACGTTACATTCATTAGTAGGCTTAAAGTGCAAAGAATGTGAATCTTTCTCATTTTTATCTTAAAAGGGAAGCAAGACTACCAATAAAATGGGGTCTAGGGAGAGTCAAAGTATGCATCCTTGCCTCTGCAAGCTGTGACTTGAAACTTGGTCCTGTATTTTGTAACTCCAGACTTTGGCATAAATTTCCATACTTCAAACTGGAAGTTTGAAGTGATTAATATGTCCGGCGGCATTTCACATCTGTTATAGTGCTTGTTATGTCTAATTTGCTTACTTTTTGTACTTGGTTAAGTTCCAGTAACATCCCTAGGAAAGAAGTATGTTTTTCTTTATGGTGATCTTTATTGCAGGCTGGTGCTTCCTTGGAGTCATTGGCTAAAGGTGCAGTATGCTTTTCCCGAAGGTTCACTCTTCGTGAACTGCAGGACCGTTGGTATTCTCTCCTCTATGATTCTGATACCTCAGCAGAGGCATCTGCTCGCATGATTGAATTTGAAATTGAAGTTTCTATGTCCAATCCTTCCAAAGGTAACCGAAATTGCAACTTGAAAGGAAAGTATTCTGTGTCTGGTAAACGGAAAGGAGATAGCATAAGAAGCCATTACCAAGCCAGGCGAAAACGTATCAGAAGTGAGCCTTGTAATTCGGGCAATCCTGGTTTCCTTGCACACTATCCACATGTTGCTAGTGACAGCATTTATGGCGGTGGAGACCGGTTCAACCTTCAGGATCAGCAACAAGCTGATAACATTTGTCCAGGAGAACGAATCTTAAGTTGTTATGGATATCAAGAAACTGGCTATGACAATGAACATATCTTCCCTGAAATGCTTAAATTTGGTTCTGCTACTGCCAGTGGTAACAATTGTCACGATGCATTTCATACTGAGTATGTTGGATCTGTTGAAGATGAATGCCCAGATGGAATAGTAGACAAGGAGTATCTATATGACTTTAAAGAAAATATTTCCCTTGAGTTAGTTGACAAAGAACGGTTAAATGCTGCAGAGCAGTCCTTTGAAAATGACTACATACAGAAAAGTCCTCCTCCTCAGTTCCTTGGAGATGTACAGAAGGATCCTTCTCAGTTCCTTGAGGAGAATCTTCCTTCTCTGGATGCATTGGAAGATATTAATGAAAATAAGCCAATTCAGCCATTGCCTATTAATGATTCATGTGGCCACAAAGTCATAGAAGTGAAACCCCTATCTAGTCCTGCTTCAGAAAATGAGAATTACGATGGTGTTCACAAAAACAATAACACAAGTTTACATGTTCCCAAATGTGGGGATATAGTCCATCAGCTTGGGTGTTCATCTACCACAACTTACCCTCTTTCAGGAACGGCAGACATATCCTCACAAAGTATGCTGATGAATATGCATCTTGAAGATAAAAAGGTTCTTGCCATTGATGATCATATCAACAAAGCAGGATGCCATAACATGTCATCAGAGGCCAATATAGGTGAAGGAATATCTAATGTTGGATTAAATAGCCCAACAATGATATCAGAAACTGACCTGATGGACTTCTCTGGTGCTTTCTTGGAGTTTGCTGATGATGAGGATATCATCTTCATGGATATGGATGAGAAAGATATTGGAGACAAATCCTGCTTAAATGGTCTAAGCTCCGTTTTATTGAGTTCTCCTAGCGATACACATGAAGATGATCAAGCTAATTGTGACATAAAAGAGATGGAGAATATAGATACTAGTGCTATGATCTTTGAGGGGGCTCAATCAGAAGGAACCAACAAAAACTGTGATCAGATTGGTTCTTTCTGTGACAATGATTTAACTGTATGTGTTAGAGAAAATGTGCCAACTGCATCTTCAGCAGTGTCTCATACTGTTAAACCTCTGGAAGGGCTTCTAATTTGCACATTGAATACTGAGGATCCTGAAATTCCATGCAATGATGATGTTCTTTTACCTACACAACTGCTGCCGCAGTTTCCTTCCCCTACTAAGCTACCATCTACTGATGGAAAGTGCCCTTTACTACATGTAACCAAAGTAAAGGAGGAACATATGCCAATTGCACAACCTCTAGTTTCTTCGTTCACAAAAGTGCCTTCTGCATTACCCAAAGGAGGATTGTTGAACTCAACTAATGATTGTAGGCTAGAAGCTAATTCCTTTGAAAGGGTTGGAGTCTCTAGAGATGCAAGCCTTGCTGCTAAAGATAAAAAGTCATGCATGTTACAATCCATTGCATTGCACTCTGTGGCTGGTGCTCTAATGAAGGAAGAAATTGTAACTGATTCGGAAAAGCAGTACAAATTTGATAACTCTGTCAATCCATCTTTGGGTACAGCAGCACCTTTATCCGATCATGCTAAACTTTACACCTCAAATACTGCTGATGGTTGTAAAAGTGAACTTGATATGCAAGGTACAATAGATAAATGTGTTTCATTCAATTCAGATCTTGGTTTGTCCAACTTGGATCTTTCACAACCCCTTCCAGGTATCTCAACTTCAGATCAGGAGCTTCAAATTTCTGACAGTGAAGATGATGTACCAAACTTCTCTGACGTTGAAGCGCTGGTAAATTCACTCATTTTGATTAGTTGAAATTTTGGTTTGATTTTTTGTATCATTACCTACTTCAAAAATTTTAATTCTGACCTAGAGGTAAAATATGGCTATTCTATGTATTCTTTTTTTGCAGATACTTGATATGGACCTGGGTCCACATGATCAAGAGTCTTGCTTGTTCACAAAGGAAGGTAATCTTGGAGATATTGGCTACAATGTGTAGTATATAAAAGATCTTGCCTTCCATGGTTTGTTGCATGTGACATACATTTATTTGCAGTATGTGTCTGTTTTTATGAAACTTCAATGCTTCTATACAAATTTGGTTGCTGAATACATTCTGTAGTTTGTATTATTCAATCAGACACAAGTTGTCACAACCGGGGCCTGATAGGTAACTGGCCTATCAATCTCGTTTGGCTCAAGTTACTGGCCAAAATGCTTAAGTTGAAGTTAATAGTAGTACACTCATTAGACCTTTATAAGCCAATTTAACCTTGCCCACTTTCGATGTGGGACTAATCAGGTTATTATAATTTCTCCCACTTAAGTGATTGACGTCCTCGTCAAGGCTCAGTAAGCTCAGATCAAACCCTAGCATGGTGCATGTGAGATATAGCTCAGTGGTGGCTCCATCTTGTGATGAGTTCTCTGACTCAATTTACGGGCTGCCTTTTCCTACTTGAGCCCTCTTACTATGCCCAATTACTAGGTCGGTTCTGATACTAAATGTCACGACCCAGGCTTGATAGTTAACTGGTCTATCAACTTCGTTTGGTCTAAACCACTGGTCAAAATGCTTAAGCTGAAGTTGATAGTAGTACACTCATCAAATTTTTATAAGCCAATCAATCTTAGTCTTGCCCACTTCTGATGTGGGACTAATCGGAGTGTTACATAAGTAATATGATTAGATTGCACTTATTCTCTTTACTAACCAACACATAACTGCCACACTGGATGCAGTACTTGGAATGTTTGGTCCCGTTAGGCCAGGTTTTGATTTATTTAGTGACATGGGGCATTATGCACCTGACTTATCAGCACAATGCTTGTCAACTAGCATGGATTGGCATGGGGTTCATACCAGCCAAGCCTGGCTGTGCGCTGGGCTAATGCATGATTGACATACCAGCATACATGGATTTTCTTTCTGCTAACCATGTCATCATGAATTGGCACATAAATCTATGGTATTTATTACTTGGTGATATGTAATTAGCAAGACTTATTCTCATGCATTATCCTGGTTTTAACCTCTTTATTTTCATTCCTAATTTGCTTGTACAACAGAAAGAAGAGGCATTTAGAGTTGAAAGTTAGTTCCAAGTTTTGTAGCCATTCACATGTGTAAGTGATGTATCTGTGTGAGGAGGTGGTATTTTGCTCCCATGCTATGCTAATGAGGTTTTATATCTAATGATTCTCCTGGGGAACCTTTGAGGTTCCCAACTGACAATAATTAATTTAGACATCTGTTAATACAACAATGGGTTTGTATTCTTCAAATTTTTCAAAGAATCCCTGGCTAGATTGCTGTCACTCAGCATATTCAGATTTTTCAATCATTAATTTTGGTTTCTTTGTCAAGTACATATTTAATTGGTTGCCAAGTACTGCTTATTGTGAAATACTTGCCATTTTTATTGGCTTTTATAATGTTTTAGTTTATACAGGGAATAAGGGGAGGATTTATTTTGATCCTTCACAATCAGTTGGAAGGTGAACTGACTTTGCGAATCATCAATTCTGTATCATTAAGGTTAATTTTTTAAAAATGATTATTTCGTATGGTCTTGAAGTATAGAACTCTCTGGATTCAAGAAGTCATTTCATAAGAAGAATCTTTGTACCATCTAAACCGATTTTAAATTAATGTCATAGATGCCACGGTTAAATGAATTTTTTAAGTTTCTCTTTTTGCTTTTTCAGCCACATATTGACGCATGAAAAGCTTTTACTGTTGTTGCTAGATGCTTTTGTTATGCATACTGCTCCGAATGTGCTGTGTTGACTTTATTCTTTTCTGTTTTTCCTTTTTTGTGTGATCAGTGTCACTCTATCAGCCTGTTCATAGCAAGAAGGCCATCATGAGGTTGGAGCAAGGTGCCCGGGCTTATATGAATAGAAAAATTTTATCGCATGGTGCTTTTGCAGTTTTTTATGGGCGCCGTATGAAGTACTTCATAAAAAAAACTGAGGTAGACATTGAGATTGACAATATAGACATTTAGTTTTACTTTGATATTTTATTGAATTTAACTTACATCAAATATGCTGTTTATCTCTACATAACCACACATATAATTGTTGTTATAGCAGACTTGATGCACCATGCTGCCATGTAATTATCTGGTGCAGGTTCAACTTAGCAAAGATTAAAAATCTGAGTCTGATCCTGGTATCAGTTGGTGGTTGGACCAGCTTGGTACTGGTACTGTACAGTGTGCCTTGTGTTGGTATGGAGCGATACTGGCCTGACCATAACCAAAATACCTTGAAAGATGAAGGAGAGCTGCGATTTTGGAGGAGGGTTAATGAGGTTTGGGCAATAAGCTCGTGCAATCATAGAGCAAATATCTTCTCCTAGATTTGGAAAAGAACTTAGAAATAAGGGGACATGACAAAATTCTTCAGCTAATGAACATAATTCCCCAGTAAAGTGAATAAAATTTCGAGAAGTCATAAAAGAGAAACAATCACTAGATATGTTTAGTGCCCGTGCAGCTAAGAAGAGGGATACAGAATGCTGGTTTTCATTTCATCAGTTGGGACTGAATAGAACTTTACAAAATTAATCAAGAGGACGTGGAATGTTATTGTCATAATGGGAACAGGTTGTGGTGTAATAGAGATATAAATGACCCAACTTCACGGCCTGCTTGTTTTCTGTAAAACTCTAGCTAATTTTAGTCTCCATTGATGTTAACATATAAGGAAATTTGTTGGTTATACAGTGACACTTATCCAATTAATTGAGAATCAATACTTGGATTTAAACATTTTTTTTATTTTTTGTTTTTTGATATCAATTAGACTATTGTTTGATCTTTTAAGTTGTTTATCTTCATTGACAGTAGAAGTGGTCTAGTGTTAATTGTTACTACATCTGCTTTTTCAAGAAAGACCTGTACCATTGTTTTTATAAGGTTGTGTGCTTTATAGATTAGTTTCATACATCTTTTGAAATTATTACTTTATTATCTTTTTTCTAAGACATCATATATCATGCTTTTCTTGATATGAAGGTATCACTTGGAAGAGGGACAGATGATGTAGAAGTTGATATTGACTTGAGAGAAGAAGGGCATGCTAATAAAATATCTCGACGCCAGGTAACAACCGCCTGCTTACTATAAGCTATTTATGCTAATTATAAGAATTTGATTTTCTTGGCTAATATATTTTACATATTGGATTCTTTTAAGTCCTTTAGTTTCAAATACTGCAGATCTCATTGATTTTTGAGGGTTCATGCTTATATTCTATCTACTTTTAGCAGTTGAGACCCCAATGTATCTTTAGATACTTCTTTCTACGCATACATCTCCCAGCTTTTGTTGGTATAGTTCTCTTGGGTTCAAGGCAGAAAACCTGTTTTGTGAACATTGATTTCATGTTTTTAGGTACTTATCGTTCATAGCAATTGGCCATCGAGCAGCCATGCAGAATTTAGGGTTTAGGCGGTTTCCTTTTGTACAATGCTCTATCCTGAAATGGTGGTTGAAACTAGTTTTCCTTCCGCTGCTGTGTGATAGTGGTCACATGAAGTTCTTTGTGTCACTACAGAAAAATGTAGATTTTGAACCAATATCTCTTATGTTTCATGATGTAGAAATTGTATCCACTAGAATTGTTCCTGTTAAATTATTCTCGGCATTTTAAAGAATACATAATGCATTCATATTGTTTGTAAAGTTAATTTTTCACCTGTTAGTAGATAAAAGATAAAATGCTTATTTAACAAGAATTTGTTATCATATTCTGAAAATCATGCCACAATTCTCAGCAGAGCATGAGGCACCAGCATGAGTGAGTGCCATTTGCTTAGTTTGGTTCATCAAGTGATTCATGTTACTCATACTGGAGTTATAAATTGGTTGTAAGAAATTCACAATTTCCAAAATATTCTCTAGAGCTGCACTGTGCCAAGCTTTCATGGTCGCTCATCAGAAATAGAGATGGTTGCAATGACCTTAAGTCCTCATGTATCAAAACAAATCCCACCTTCATGGGTAAGTAGTGAAGGTGGGATTTGTTTTGATACATGAGTTTTTACTAAGCTTAGTTTTTTTTACGTATGTTTGCCTAATGAATCAACATACGCATTTAGGACATATAATCATATATCGAAACAACATAAGAACTTTTCAAGATGTTAAATAAGCACGTGATACATGAGTTATTTATGATACAACCCATAATTTGTCAATGTGGGGCCCTTGCTAATACCAAAATGGATTACATAGTACCTTGACAGGATATTGTGGCTGGATGTTATTGTGATGATTTTGTAGAAGTCATTCATGATATTTGATACACTGTGTTTTGATTGTGGATCAATCAAGTAATGATTGAGCTACACTACCCATTAAGTTGTGTTGGTGGCTACAAGTACAACTTAAACTGATATGTAGTGCTAGATTGGGGTATGACTTATGAGTGTGACAAGAATAACTGTTGAGTACTAAAACTACCATCGATACCTGCTGTTCTGGTCAATATGAAGTCTCCAACTCAGTCGAGGTTTAAAATCTAGGCCTGGTAGTGCTATTTGATACTTGATACACTGTGTTCTGATTGTGGATCAATTGAGCAATAATTGAGCTACACTACCCATCAAGTTATAGGTTGGTGTCTACAACTACAACTTTAACTGATGTATTGCTAGATTGGGTACAAGTGTGACGAGAGTAACCGTTGTGTACTAAAACTACCATCATTACCTACTATTGTGGGCAATATAAAGCCTCCAACTTAGTCAAGGTTTGAAATCTTGGCCTGATAGTGATCCCAGCCATCGTTGAATGGATTGTGCTGGTACCAACTGTTACAATATTTATGCATTTTAGTGGTACAATTTTATTCTCTTGCGACATATTGCATTGTAAATTAGCCAAAGTCTGCAATTGAAATATCTGTTTGGCTTCTTATCTGTTTTTATGTTCACCCATATCAATATTGCTTTTTATTTCTTCTCTAGGCAATCATTAAGATGGACAAAGACGGATCCTTTCTCTTAAAGAACACAGGCAAGTGTTCTATATTTGTCAATAGCAAGGAGGTAGCGGCCAGAAAACGGATAGTTTTAAGTTCTAGTTCTTTGATTGAGGTATGAGCTTCTTCTTTTTCTTTTTTTCTGCGGCAAGTTTCTTTTTCTATTTTTGACATAGATTTTTTGATAAAGAATAGTGTCTTCATTGATAATTGTGGTCCAGGTGTAGTACTAGTAGCAACAGCAGCAGTAGTATTACATATTTCTTATGGACTATAATGCTTTCTGGTTAGTTTTTATCATGAGTAATTGAGGTCACATTCATTGCATGCCAACAGCCAGGTTTGAGGTTACTGAAATCAGTGATTTTGAGGCATGTCAAGTCAAGCATCTACTTTTGATATAATACATACAATTTTCTTTGTTAAACAAGATGATACTTTAGTATCAGCAGTAATCTAATCAAAGAGTAATGAATTATGTAGTTTAAGCAATGTCCTGGGCTTGGCTATGCTCTAGATGAAGCGAAGGTTTATCTAAGGAGATACCATTATTTCTTTAGAGCATCTTCACGTACATAAACATTGTTTTCTTGAGTTTCTTCAAAGATTGTCATCAACACATGGGACGCTTATATAACTGATAGAATTATTGAGCAAAATTGGATTTCTTGAAGAAAACGAAGAGTCCAAGTATCACTGACTAATTGTCACAGACTTAGCTAGAATTGCCTAAGTCATAGGGTACCCTTGCGTTATCTGTCTGTAAATGGTCAGCCTAGTTGGAACCTTGCTTAGGTTTCGAAGGACCTGTAAAAGAGCAAATTGATTAATTTCGAAAACAAGCGGTGTACAAGTCTCGATATCTTGTAAAGAGCGCAACTTTATAAACAATTCGACAAACACTTGGTATGTAAGAGAGAAAAGAGAGGATAGACAATCGCTAGTCCATAAACGATATCTTACTGGGTGTCAGCCGCGTTGGCAAGTTCCCGTAGGCTTGTCCGAACTTATGAATCTAATCAACACCCAATACTACTTTAAACGATAGTATGCAATTTCGAATAATATCGCCCAGTACGGGCGGTACGTACCGGTCTGTCAATTGATCGGTACACGGACCG
>LVTN01000012.1:475577-569250 GCA_001649415.1 Musa itinerans | reverse complement strand
CTCTTCCGATCTATATATGAGGCGACGTCGCCCCGCGTGGGAGAAGGAAAAGGCGACATCACCTTTTATAAATATATAAATATATAAATATATATAATCTTATATATATATATATTAATTTATATATATATAAATGAGGCGATGTTGTCGAGCCTGGGAGAAGAGAGAGGCGACGTCGTCGAATTATATATATATATATACCGAACAGTATATCGCTCGGTATACAGTATTGTATCGTACCGAGTGAACGTCGAAACTCTGGTACGGTACGATATTTCAATCCTTGCTTTAAACCCCTATCCAGCCCTGTGTCACCCGGTGATTCTAGGGTGCTGAGATGATTGACATTTTACACCACACCGCAACCTACATAAAATAGGCCATGACATGCAAAAACTAAGCCATTTAGGGTAGTTTTGCCCATTGTGGTGAACGATTGCTTTGCAATAGTGCAAATTGTTGTTGCTCATTGTTTTGAAGTAAAAATACACAAAACCAAGAGAAAACATGTTGTCAAACATATATACAAGCAAACAAAAGCGACGAATGGTCTGTTGACGAAGGCATTGCGGGTGCGTGACGATCGTTCGTAACATTCTCCCCCACTTAAACTGTCGACGCTCTCGTCGACGCTTGCTGGTAGGTTTTGATGATTGCTTCTTCGTGTTGCAGAGTGTCTTTAAGCTCCCAACTAGCTTTTGTCTGGGGAAGCTTTCACCACTTCACCAAATACTCGATCTACTTTGCCCCGTTGGTTAGCTGTCTTGCGATCCACTAAAATGACTTCAACTTGTTTTTCGTAGGAGGCTTTGGTGGGGGTGATCGAATTGGAACACTTCAATAAGCATCTTGCAGATCTGAGTGGTAGACTTTCAAGTCGTTTATGTGGAAGACATGAATTTTGAGCAATATCGACAACTACAACTTGTAGGAGACATTACTTATCCTGCTAATAATTAGAAAGAGTCCTTACTTGTGCTCTAGTCTTATACGTACTTTATGCGTAAAAAACTGGAGTAATGCTAGTTGGAGCTTCACCAGCATCAAGTCATCGACTTTAAACTCCTGTGGTTGCCTTCCTATATCTGGCCACTTCATCTTTTTGGCCACCTTCTTTAAGTAAGCTTGGGTAATATCTACGTTTCGGTGCATTCCTTTACAAAGTGATATGCTAACGGGTTACTCCCGACATAATCGATCGCCAAAGTGTGAGGAGTTGATGATTGCTATCCTGTAATGATCTCGAAGGGGCTCTTGTTGGATGCAGAACTCTGCTGTAAGTTGTAGAAGAATTGACCTATGTCCAACAACTTTACTCAATCCTGTTGGTTGGCACTCACGTAGTGCTAAAAATATTGCTCAAGTAGCGAATTTATTCTTTTAGTTTGACCATTCGTTTGGGGGTGGAGGCTTATAGAGAAGTATAATTTAGATCCCAGCAATTTGAATAACTCGGTCCAAAATCGTCTCAATAACCGTGCGTCTCGATCGCTGATGATATTGTGTGGGACTCCCTAATGCTTTACCACATTCTTCATCATTAACTTAGTCACCTCCTCCGTTGAGTAGTGTAGGAGTGCAACAATGAATGTTGCATACTTTAAGAAACGATAGACAATCACAAGTATTGATCCAAGTCCTCTTACTGTTGACAAGCTTGATATAAAGTCTAAAGAAATGCTCTCTCACAACCTTTTTGGTACAAGCAACGACTCCAAAAGTCCCATTGACTTTTATTGTTCTATCTTATCTTGTTGGTAAGTAACGTACATCCGAATATATTCCTCCTCATCAATCCCCATCTTCGGCCAATAGAAGGCCCTCTCTACGAGAGCCAACATTCAGTGAATACCTTGAAGTCCTACTCAAAGGGAATCGTGACATTTTCTCAAGAGTTCACACATCAAATTATCCTTTTGAGAAACATAAATTCTATTCCCTTTGGTGTAGATGAGTCTCTTTTGGACCCAAAATCGTTATGCCTTGCCTTCTTTGATCAATTGCATTAGGGTTACTGCCTGGGGATCATTGTACAGTCCATCCCTGATCTTGGAAAGGAAGTTGGAGTGCAATTGATTTACTTGGCCTCTGCCTTCCAGTTGCATGACATTCACTAGCTCCACTTTCCTACTCAATGCATCGGTCACGACATTTGCTCTCTCGGGTTTGTACTCCATTGTCATATTAAATTTAGCCATGAAATCCTATCATCGTGCTTGCTTTAAGGAGAGCTTTTGAGTTTGGAAGTAACTTCGCGATATTCTTCGTTCTTAGCACAAATCGCGTTCCGAGAAGGTAGTGCCACCATACTTGTAGACAATGGACCATCATTGTCATCTCCTTCTCGTGCATTATATACTGTCGCTCGGTCTCGTGGAGCTTGCGACTCTTGTAGGCCATCGGGTGACCCTCCTGCATAAGTACTCTCCCATTAGCGAAGTTTGAAGCATTTGTATGGACTTCGAAAAGCTTCTCGTAGTTTAATAATTTGAGTACTCGTTTTATAATACAATACCCTTTGGGTCTTGGAATGTCACTTCACATTTATTTGACCATTGTCAAGGTTGCTCCTTCAGTAACTTTGTCAATGGAGTTGCATGCTTTTAGTACCTAGCTAAGTACTCTCCTGCATAAGTACTCTCCCATTAGCGAAGTTTGAAGCATTTGTATGAACTTCGAAAAGCTTCCCGTAGTTTAACAATTTGAGTACTCGTTTTATAATATAATACCCTTTAGGTCTTGGAATGCCACTTCACATTTATTTGACCATTGTCAAGGTTGCTCCTTCAGTAACTTTGTCAATGGAGCTGCGTGCTTTTAGTACCTAGCTATGAAGCGTTGATAATAGTTTTGACGAAATCAAGAATCTTAGCTTTGGTATCTTCTTTGGTATTCGCCGCTTTGCCATAGCCTGTACTTTTGATTTGTCCATTCGAATGGATCCTTCGTCGATTCGATGCCCTAAGAATAAAATATTTGTCTGGGCAAAGAAGCACTTCTCCCTTTGCACAAACAAAATGTTCTCCCTGAGAATTATGAATATTGTTTAAATGTGTTTGACATGCTCCTTGAGCATTTGGTTGTAGACAATAATGTCATCCAAATAGACGACCACAAACTTGTCTAGATTCTCCTTGAACAATTGATTCATGAGAGTGCAAAATGTGGCTGGAGCAGTGGTTAAGTCGAAATGCATCACCAAGAACTCGAACGCTCTATACCTGGTCACACAGGTAGTCTTTGCTTCATTGCCTTCAGCTATGCACACTTGTTCTTCACCGTCATCTTGTTTAGGGCCTGATAGTTGACGCATAATCGGCGACTCCCATCTTATTTCTTCTGGAAGAAAACTGGAGCTCTAAATGATGCTTTAGAACTGCAGATGAGACCACTGCATAGCAGTTCATTTAACTGCTTCCTAAGCTCTGCTAACTTTGGAGGGGCCATGCCATATGGTGGACTTGCTAAGGCTTCAGCTCAATGCAGTGATCCACACCTTTGCGTGACAGCAAAGTTATCAACAACTTGGGTAGCTTAACGCCTGTGAATTCTTTCAAAACGTCCGACATTGTAACAGGTTCATGAGTGGCCTCCATATCAAGTAGCTCCAGCTTTTCTGCGACCATGAAAATTAATTCGTTATTTCACTCCTTTTTCAGTTGTAAAGCCAATATTTGTTGTGGGCCCTTGGTTCCTCGAGAAACTGAAACCACGCACGGGTCGTTGCCTCCCATCAAACATAAGGAGTTTAGTCAATATTTGTACCAACTTCGCCACGTGCATGAACTCCATTCCGAGGACCACTTGGAAGTCGTTCAGTGGCACCACAATCATGTTCGTGCTTGCGCTCCATATCCCGATTTTGATAGGGACCCTCTTTGCTTGCCTGGAGATTTACTTAGCCTCCAAGTTCACAGCCTTCATCTGACCTGGGCTCTTCTCTAGGTTCAGCCCAAGTTGCCTTGCTTCTTGATCGGCAATGAAATTGTAGATACTGCTAGTGTCCATCGCACTAGTTGTTTGGCCATTTAGCTTGATGTCCACATATATCAACTCGTTGTTCCTTGCTTTTTGTTGCTTCATCTTCATGTTCTCCCTCACTTGACCTTGCAATGCATTGCTCCCATCCGAGATCCTTACGACTTCTTATTATCGCTGTTGGATCCCGAACTACTCGAACTAAGGGCGACGACCTTGCCCTTGTCCAATCTAGAGGGATGGATTGATATTGTTAATGCATCGAGTGATTGCTTTTGTGGGCACTCCCTTACCATGTGCGGTCCTTCGCACAAGAAACATCCACCAAGTTTTGTGGCTATGCTTTTTGAACTTGGCCCTTTGTAGGGACTCTTTTTCTTTTGCTCGATTGCAGACTCCTTCTCTTGGGAAGACTTAGATGTGTGCTTTCTCGAAGATTATTTCTTCTTTCTCGAGTCCTCCGAGGAAACAAAGTCGGTGAGCCCCCGATCAAATTGGTGACATTCCTTCGATGTGGTTCCTATTGTGCTCACAGCTTCAGGCTATAGAGGAAGTTGAACCACTCTCCCTGTATCTCTCTTTCTCTTGCCTCTCGCACTCCCCTCCCTCGCCTTGCTCATCTCTCTCTCTCGCTCTATCTCTCTTTCTCTTGCCTCTAGCACGTGCCTTGCCTTGCCTTGCCCATCTCTCTCTCTCTCATCCTGTATCTCTTCTGTGATTTCTCACTGCCTATCACTCGCCTTCAATGGTTGCTTGGTACTCTTCTCCTCAGCTGCAACCGATGCATTCTCCCATCCTCCATCTCCTGTTCTTCTTCTTTTCCTCCTCTCCTTCACCCAATAGTGCCAGAAGTCCAAGCAGAAGTATAGCAATTAACATCTGCATCTTTTTCACTGCAGCTATGCCAGTATTCCAAACTTTACACATATTCCATGAGTGCTAAAATCCACTAGGAAAAAAATAACTACGAATGTCTTTAGTGTGCCGCCTAGGTGCATAAACCAATTCTGTAAATTAGTACTAAAATTCATAGGGAAGGAGATAGTAATTGAGGCAGACCTTTCTAATGGGAAGACTATCATTGCATCTCATCTTTGTAGTAGATTCAACTTCATGAACATGACAAATATTGTTATCTAGATTGTGTCGACATTAAAAATTTGAATTATGTACTTTTACAGCCAGTGACTCGTCGCAGACAGTTATTCAGTTGCTTATTCATTTGTGTGATGTAATAAACAATCAATCCACCAGTGTTTGATTGTGTTTGCAGGTTAGGGGTCTGAAATTCATATTTGAGGTAAATCAGAGTGCAGTGAAGCGCTACATCACCACATCCGCCAGAGGGACTAGCAAAGGAGAGAACACGGAGTTCGACTGGTTAAATAGTCGGAATGTATAAGAGTGGGAAGTGACGACTACTTGTTTCAGTTTTCACATGCTATCTAATATCATCTGGATCGGGTGTTGTTATTTGTACTTGCATGACACACCGTGATTTTGTATGTACGAGGCTGCTTTCAAATCCAATCATCAGATGGTTCAAAACCTCATCTGATAAATTTAGAAGATGTCAACTACCCAGCTGGTAAAGATCTTAAATGTTGATAGTAAAAATTTATGTGATCAAATCTCATATTCATGGCTTACAGGCACAAAAATCATGTGCCAATGTTTTAGGTAGCCTCTATGAGAATTCAGCTAGCCAGTTGGTCATGTAACTTCTCTTGAAAGCCCGTGGACTTCAGTTGCGGGAGAGTTTTGATCCTGGCCGAACCCTAAAATTCATGCCCGATTGGTTTGTGGTTATTAACAGAGACATATATCGGGTGAGTACATATCGAATATGTTGAAGCTGTGCGTGGATTCGTAAGTGGAGATGACAACAACTATTCTAATAATTTAAGATTGCATGCGGAATTATGATATATATTTTTTGTACGTACGGAATTATAATAGTTAAAAATATTAGAATATTTAAATTTAATGCTCGTACGGAATTGTTTGGGAATGTTTTACTAATTCATTTCCATTTGATCCTATTCAGTGTCTCATTTCTGTTCATGCATGTGAGGTACACATTTGATTCAGTAAACAGAATGTACATTCCTCCATCAAAGAAGGGATTGGTTGACACTAATTGTTTTCATGGTTTATCTCGCCCGACACATCCACCCCATCCGTGTACAGCATGTGGTGAGTAATTTACTCCTTGATACTCGACAACGTGAATCTTGAATCCGCTATCAACTTGTCCCGATGCAAACACAGCTGGGATATCAATATTTTGGGATAATAATCAGAAATATGAGACTTTGGGATGTAACGATGGCAACATCAACATTAGACAATAAAACAAGGAGCTAATTATATATTATATCTGTAGTTAGACTTTCCTAGCATTTCGATCGATTTTAAAAAAATTAATTGAAATATCTGTAGTTATAAAAGTGAAATATATATATGTTTATTTATCCTAATGCCATCAATTTTACTAACGAAAATACAAAAATAATGGGCAAAAAGTTAATTTAAGCGTTTTAGGTAGTGGTGGTGAACATAACAACGGATGGCTGTTGTGGATGAGGAGAGTGACGACGAGAGATGAGGATCATTCTGCATCTGCATCGACGTCAATGCAGTCGTCAAGTGACGAAAGGCCCACTCGACATTTGCATTGGCGTCGGCACAGATGCATAGTAGTATTGCTTGGCAATTGCGTCAACGGTGACACAAATGTAGAGTGGTAAAAGGGCTACTCACTGTGTCGACGTCAACACAGTTACCGAGCAGCAAAAGGGCCACTTGGCATCTACATCGGTGCTGACACAAATGCAAAGTGACCCTTTCGTCGCTCGGTAATTGTGTCGACACCGACGTATTGAGAGGCTCTTTTGTCGTTCGATAACTATATTGATGTCGATGTAGTAAATAGCCCTTTCGTCACTATGCATTTGACGCAATTACCGAGCGACAAAATGGCTTCTCAACAATCGCATCAACGACCCTTTCACCACTCGACAATTGCATCAACGCCAACGTAGATGCAGAACCGCCCTCATATTTCGTCATTGCTTTCCTCATCTGCAATAGCCACCCATGGCCCCTAGCGGCCTCGTCGTCCACCACCACCATCTGGAACATTGTAATTACTTTTTTTTCTCATTATTTTCATATTTTCGTCAGTAAAATCAATGACGTTAGGATAAATGGACCTAGATTTTTCACTTTTATAACTATAAGGATTCTAATATAAATTTTTTAACTTTAGATATAAGAATGCTATGGAGGTTTAATTACATAAAGTAATATGTAATTAGTCCCAAAACAAATGAGGTGAGATCATGTACAATATTATCTTGCATAGTGTGATTATTTTTTTGACTCAAAAGCCAATCACTTGGATCATACAGGAAAAATCTTATTATGCCCTCCCATTATGTCGATAATGAATTACAAATACTAAAAATCACTTCTTAGGAGATATTCTCATGCTCATTAGACATTATGTGTACATTTAATAAGTCCGACATCATCTTTTGTGATGGTTGAATAGAAAGAGCCAAATATGAAAAATAATATATATATATATATATTCTCAAATAATTATCAAAATATAAAATAAAATTCTTTGAGGGGGGACTTAGAAGACGTATTCCACCTGAATAAACTTAACTTCAGAACACGAAGAGCACCGCTCTGCACTGTCCTTTCGCTAGAATTATAACCTCCCCAACATTCAAGAACAATACCATGTCGCCATTCACTCCACCAAAAGAAGTTGCACCAAACAGAACACGTCCACATGAGGGCTTACTTTGCTAGCTCGAATACGTCTAGCCACTTGCTTGGTAATTATATTAACGAAGATGGTAGAAAAAATATTCACTTTAATTAGAACTTGTCGTATGAGCTTGGTAAAAAAGATAAAAAATTATAGATCATCTATGTTATAGAGGGATTAAGTCGTTGATATACTGGTCAGTTCGACGTGAGTCGAACCCGTATATATAGGGTTGCCACCTGCATGAAGACTAAGGTCGAGAGTGATTTTTTGAATCGATTCCTCTGACTCCAAGTTAGTAAGCAGTTTCAGGCATGTGAACCATTCTCGTATTGAGCTTCGTAACATGATTGGGAAGGTGTGACACATTAAGGCGTTTGAAGTGATATTTCGGCATAAAAAGCTACAATGTACTCTATTGGGTCGGCATTGCTATCAAATGCCTCCAAAGATAGGAGGCAAAAATTTGCTAAAATCGGTTCTTCTTAGATTTTCAAAATGAATGGTGACCGACTTGAGGTAGGGTTTACTGGCGCTTCCCCTTTAGATTGTTGAAACTTTTATCACATCTACTCCAAACATGAGGCCATCTATCGTAGTTAGATCTTTAAGGAATCCTCCGTCGACTCCATCGATTAAGTCTTAGATTCAAGCAAGATAGAATAGTGGTATGGTTTGTTGAATTCTACGGTTGGTGAGTAAAGTGCCTCTCGATTGACGGTTCGATAGGTCTCGAGTACTCATAGGATGTCAGCATCACGTCAAATGGGGAAACCACGATGGATGCCAATGTCGATGGCGGTTGAGCCGATAATCGTGGCTGAGCTACTGGCATCGCTTATTGGGTTAACTGAGGCAAAAGTAGAGCGATAGCTTGTATCATACCCGTCAGCGTTTATACTTACTAGGTGAGATTTAAGAACACATTGATGGGAATGAGTAGGTGGCTTGATATTGTCTTAGGGGTGAGAGGCCCGGGTCATTGAATAGACGCCAATATTGCATTGACATTTATGCCAAGGTGGATGTATTCATGTGCGGAAAGAATGGCTGCTGCCACTCTTGAGTGAAAGTATTGTGGGTCGGGGGCAAAGCCTCCTCGCTCGAGCGTTCATTGAGAGAGTCGACGGGTAGGTATTACTATGACATTAGACCCTCTTTTTAGCATAAAAAATATTGAGGAATTAAGTCATTGATATCCTAATCAGCCTGGTTTGGACTTATATGCGTAGGGTTGTCCAAGGTGCCTCCAATGTGAAAATGCTAAGCTCTTAAGATACCGTCTATACAAAAATCGAGATCGATAGAGGTTTTTTGACCTGACCCCTCCGATGCCAAGTTAGTAACCTAAAGTAGCTAAGTGCAAACTCGAGTGATAAAAAAAAGGAAGCCCATTTTCATTATATTGAAGATGAGCTTTTATACATAGTCGTAAAAGGATATAATATTTCATGAAATATTATGTAGGAAAGTAACTTCTAATTGTCTTCAACAACCTTCCCCTCTTCTCTTATCCATGTGAAAAACAAGGAGGGATAACTCTTCTCTTTCTATATCGAATTAAGAGTGAATGATGTTATATTCCCTATTATCCATCACATTAATAGAAATTGAAACATAAGATAATCTTATCCAAAGAATAATTTTCTTTTAATTTTGATTCTAAAAAGGAGTTTATTGTCTCTACACCATATAGATATAATGTAGTTTTTGAACTTATATACCAAAGGCACCTTGTCAAGACGTGCTCCCGACACACGTGTAGATGCGTTGGAGCGTGCTCCCGACACACGTGTAGATGCGTTGGAGCGTGTTTCAACCTCGACGATCTTTACCTCCAACATTTGAGGACGAGTCCAACAGCAATTCCCATGTTATGCGAGGATTCAAAGTAGAGACGATGGATACGCCATCCACACCCCCCGAGCTGCTGGAGAATCTGTGTCATGTCACATCACACTCTCTCCTAAATGCCTAACCCACCACAATCTCCCTTCCTCTTCCCGCTTCCCATTGCCTAACTGTAACCGAAGTCCGCCCAACTCCTTACTCTCCTCCGTGTACTCCGTCCATGTTTCCCAGCCCAATTGCCTCCCCATGCAGACACTTTGCGGGCGGCAAGGGGCGGCGCAGCGTCCTCTGCTCGCCGTGGATCACTCGGTTGCGCTCTCCCGACTCGAGGAGAGGAGGAGAACCTAGGTAGGATGAGCACGGGGGAGGTGGACGGTTCATGTCTGCATCAGCTGAGCGGGATCCAGATCGGAGGAAGGAGGTCGTAGGTGTTGGGGTAAACAACTTTATGCCGTGACCTTGGGGTCGGCACGGCTTGGTTCGGGTCCGAATGGTCGGGGGGCTTGCTCCGGGTCCCTCGGGGTTTGCTGGTGTGGCCGGTCGAATGCGTCGGATCGCGTTGGCGCGTCTCGCGGGGAGGGGTTCCTCCGGGTCCTAGTGGAAAAGGGGTTGCGTCCTTCCACCTGCACACAGGTCGGGTCGGTAACTCGGCCCGACCCCTCCGACGATCAAGTTAGTAAATGGAGTTAAAGGATGGCGTCCCCTCTCCCTCCCACCATCCAGTCAGAGGGAGTGAAAAGGTCTCTTTTTCATGTCTCCTTCTTTTCTCCTCAGGAGCTGGGCTTTTATAGGGTGACTCACTGTGTCTGATGTGCCTGTTTTGCAGGGAGCAGGATCGTATTCCTGGAAACGTCTGACTACAGTGTTGGCGTGGCATGAGAGGTTGGGCTCAGCCGGGCGTTATTGGGCCTCGGTCGGCGTTCCGGACTGTTTGACTGTCAGGTCCAACGAGGCGCGGGACGTCATCTGAGGTGGCTGACGTTAGCCTTAGTCTTATCACCATTATTATCCTCATCAGTAGGCGTGAGATTGTCCCTGCTTTTCCGGGTTTCGCGTGCTTCAGATTCTCCAGCACAGCACGAAGACAAGGAGATCTCCGAGGAGGACCAAGTCGGCATTGCGGCTCGCAGGTGCCACCAAGTGCTCGTCGTCGCCCGTGTTCTGTTCTCGTCTGCTGTGAGTCATCGGTGGCATGCGGCGGCCGTCTCATCACTTCGGCAGAGGTGTGAGTCCTCCTCGGCTTCTCGCATAGTTCGTTTGGTGTATTAAGTCCGAAATGGACTCTTTTAGACTGCACCAATTGTTCTGTTTCGCAGATACTGTCAGACGACGGTGCTGATGATGCTCATGCAAGCAGGAATCTCATAGTAAGATTGATTCTCCTCTTACTCTGAGATTATGATGCTGTCGATGATGCTCCTGCAATCAGGAATCTCAGAGTATGATGCTGTCGACGACGATGCCGATGACGCTCCTGCAAGCAGGAATCTCAGAGTAAGATTGACTCTCCTCTTGATCGAATCATATTGTCTAATTCGCACTACGCTTAGCTAAGTCTTTTTAGCTGAAGATGCTGAAAAACTTTATGTAGCTTAATTTGCTAGACAACATTTGTGTTTTGATTTCTTTTGACGACTAGTCTTTTCCTTATAGTTTAACCTTTTGGAAATAGTCACCCAATTCAAAATGTTTATCATGGTACAAATCTAAGTCATGAGTTCAAATACTATATCAACGACTTCATATTTCGTCCTCTCACAGACAGTCGTTGGCACTTGTAATACTTTTGTCAATGGACCGTTTGTCACTTTTGTTTACTTGTGCATATGTTTGACAACATATTTTGCCTCGTATTTGTGTGTTTTTATTTGAAAATTGTGAGCATGAACAATTTATAGGGTTGTAGAATGATCGCTTACCAGAATAGGCAAAATTATCCCAGAATGACTTAGTTTTCATATGCCATAGCTTTTTTTTTGTAGGCTGTGGTGTGGTATGAAACGTCATCTATCTCAGCACCCTAAAATCACTCGGGTGGCATAAGGTTAGATGGGGGTTTGGGGTAGTGCAGGGCGTTGATTGGATTCATAAGTTTTCACGCCTACGGGAACTTGCCAATGTGCTTGACACCCAGTGAGTAGTCGTTTATGGACTTACAATTATTTGTTTGCCTACTAAAGTCTTTGTTTTCTCCTTCTTCTCATTTTCTCTTTTGTATGCCAAGTGTTTGCTAAATTATTTATAAAGCTACTCTTTTATGATATGTCAATACTTGTCTACCGCTTGTGTTCAGAATTAATCAATTTGTTCTTTTATAAGTCCTTTGGGGCTTGAACGAGATTGCAACTAAGTTGACCCTTTGCGGACAAATAATACAAGGGTGCCTCACGACTTAGGTAATTCAAGTTAAGTCCATGATAGTTTGATGTTTAATTAATATTTGTACAATACATACCCTTCTATCTAATTGGTTTGCACTATGCACTTGGGTTGAATTGCTTGTGTAAGCCTGATCTGACTTGCACATGAAAGGGAATGTTAGAATTTAATATGGTTGATCTTTTCCTAATAACTTAAGTTTTAAGATTATCATTGGCGACTACTGTATATGAACATTTGCGCTTGAAGTTCTCCTCAAAGAACTTCACTCGAACTCATTATACTGAAAAACATCAAAACCAACCGAGTGACCTCTCATGATTAACATGCTTACTGTATCTTCTGGTAATAAAATTTCTGAATTCATTATGGTGGATCATATTTGTTTGAGACTGTCCATTGATTTGCTCACCCAGACTCACTTGATGCAGAAAGTGGTATCTGTATCTACTAGATTTCACGCGGTGTCTTGGGAACAATTTTCTTTATTCGCAGAGGAGATTCCAAATTGATACAGTGTTTTAAACATACCTTAAGGCAATAATTTTCTTGGTGCTAGTCATATGCTGATGAAAAGGCAAGAAACACTAGTAAGAGTCTAAAATTTGTTCTACAACATTAGCTATGCCTCGAGAGTAGCATAAGTGTCTTTGAGTATATTTAGTCGTTAAGAGATCATACTTCAAGTTGACTATTCTCCAACAGTCAATCTGAATTTGTATCTATCTAGACGCTTACGATGTTTCATGACACCGGGATGTGCTTTTAACCTCTTGCAAGGTATTATTGTTCTGTGCCGCATTGGTTAGCACATATGGGTCAACTGGCACAGGCTAAAAATTAGCCTAGTCATATATTAGCACCATCGATTCAAGACAGCCAGGGGTGTGCCAGTAACTTTCTCCCACAGTTATGTGTAGGGCTGTGCCGACATGTACCGATCGACATCCTAATCTTTCAATTTCCAATATCATAAGTATTATGATGAAAAAGCCCCCTAAGCATATCAGTATGATCGATCGATCGTCTGTGGTTTATGTATGCATGTGTTTTTTCAAAATCATGTGTATCTTATCTGTTATTTATGGATCATTTGGAAGTGAAATGATCGATTTCCTTTTGTGTAATTTTGGCATATACATCCAATTAAGGATTTTTATGCCATGTGAGTTGGATACATTCTGCATGCCATGCCGTGCCATGATGCGCCGTATCAGCCTGTGCCATTTATGTGCCAGACTTGTCCAGACTCTGAATATGAGCACAACCCACAGCAGCACTGCAATCCTGATCAAACAGGTGATGCTATTTATTACCATCTTATATACAAAATTAATTGTGAAACTTCCGTCTATATTCTGATAACAGCTCTATAAAGTCAGAAAAAAAAGATTCATGTAAAGCAGAGTCAGTTTAAATAAGCACATGAAATTAAGTATCCGATGATTGATTCGATTGCTCTGAGTAAGTATCGGTGCACAAGAGCTTTTTATGCATCTCTGACCAATATTAAATGATTTTCCACCCTTTTTTGCTCAGTTTCATCAGTATCATGTCTTTATCTAAGGCTTATGTGATTGAAGCAAAATTTTCAAAACCGTTAAACATGATCACTGTTATCATTTTATAACAACATTTCAACTGTTCCAGAAACTTTTGGAAGATAATACTGCTATTTTGTCTTATGGAAGCATTCCATTTTTTTATTTTTAAAAATAAAATATAATAAATTCCTGTTTACAAAGATTTTAGAAATAAAATCTCAAAAACAACAGTCATGATTGGGATGTGCCCTGCTTCTTGAATGAATAACCTTCCTCTTCTTCCATGTGGACCAGATCAAAATTGGAGCATATGCAAAGTTGTGCATCTTATCGAAAAAGAAAATTGTCAAAAGGGCCCAGTAAATAAATTTGAAGTTTTTTTGCAATATAATATAAAACTTTAACATGATGAATTTATCTTGTTTGAAATTCTTTCTCCGCTGCTGGCAGGACCCAATATGGTGTCATATCAACCTAACAAAAAGTCTCCAATTTGTGTGAACGAAACAGAAAAACGCATTTCATTTTGAAACATGAAAAGGTCTACGGTGAAAAAGACCATTTCTTCCGACAGTGCAGAAGTTACCTTCAAAATGAATTTTGGTGAGGGAAAAATCACCGGTGTGGAAGAATTCCTTCCTTCCAAGACCAGGAAGCTGACCAGCGAGGAGCAGTGTTTCTGAATTCTTACGAGCTGCATGTTCAGAAAAGAACCAAAGGATTAGTGTGAATGAACTCAGAGGATGTCTTATAATACCATTCGATGACAGCATCAGATATTTCTGAATCAGATGTGAGCTGAAACTCTCTTCCACACCGTTATCCTCTGATAATTTGAAGACAAATGATCTGATACCATGACGACCATGAATCAAATGTGAGCATCAGACGACTTCAGAATCAGATACGAAGTGGAAGTTACTCTTCCGGGCAACAAAGTCTCCTCAAATTGTCATCAGTTATAATGTAAGGCAATCATTTCTTTCTAAAACAAGTTATCTGGTTCCATGATGACCGTGGTTAAGTAATTGATTCTTCAACAATAACATAGGAGCTTGCAGATAATTGTCATGGAAGCATGCCAACTCTCCAACTTATTAGTTTGATCTGACACCTGCTGCAACTAAGATGCTTTCTTTGCTCATCTATGTTTCGTTTGACATCTACTAGGTAGAGGGGTGACCCTCACCTTTGCATACACCTTTTCATAAATCATGATTGAATGGAGGCAATGCCTCTTTTTATTCCATAAAATGATTATATTACTAATTATATCTTACTCAGAACTATCTTATAAGCCTTGGATCGGTGTGAAATGGTGTAAATCTGCAGAAAATGTAACCACAGGTCTAACCTCAATGATCCATGTTTACATTCCTGCCCGAACGCTTTCATCTTCCTGTTGGAATTAAACTTGTTCAAGTGTCATAAAGAGATTCATTGCATCAAGAGGGAGATTCATTACATCAAGAAGAAAAAATGGATTAAAAATCTTTGGAAGAATAAGTCAAATTGGTTTTTGGTTCTTGAAAGAGTTTCTTGAAAGAGAATGATTCATTTGAATACAATTAATGTAATGTATCTTTGGGGACTATATAAACCCCATATGTTGTCATGATAAATAGAGTTTCTGAAAATTGTAAAGAGTTTTTCTTGAGAGAAATATAGAAGATTGAAGCTTGTCCTACTCTTCCTCTATTTGATATCTCTATCTCCTCTTCCTATCAAGATCAACACTTCCAAGCTATATTCGATTTAGAAGCATAGAGAAAGTGTAGTCTTTACGTCGAGCTCAATTGACTACTCTACTGACATTAATTTGGATCGAAACAGTTTGAATTAACGGTCCAGTGACATCGGATATTACTATCATCTTATAGCAATCCTCATTATGTTAGGTTGGAAAATTTTGAACCAATAATTCAGTGACATCGGCTATTACTATCATCTTATAGCAATCCACATAATGTTAGGTTGCCTGCCTTGGATCCATCTGAACTCTGCACTCGACTCGAAGTTTCGTGGATAGTGTATGATTGTAAGATTTGACCGGCTTTAATTGCCGTGCCATCACTGCTACATCATTGATTTAGCAGCAGTAATCTCCATCTTGAAATCCAAGCAAACAAACAAAGAACTGTAATCTCCTCCCCGTTTCCCACTTCAACATGGTGGTGGAAAGATGCATGACCACACGATGGGTATGTGTGGTCTTTCTCACAGAAACAAACAACCGCGGGTATCGGCGTCATCTCCATCAAGATGGTTGTCTGTGTGTTCAACATAGTCACATGGCCTCCCCTTGCTTTCTTCTTCTTCTTCCTCTCGGCATCATCTCCATCAAGATGATACGCATGTGTGTGTTCGACATAGTCACGAGGCCTCCCCTTTCTTTCTTCTTCTTCTTCCTCCGCCTCCTGAATTAAAAAGGACACATATCGAAGTCGATATACATCTCAGACTAATAGATTGTTGGATGTTCTGATTTCTGCAAAGTCGATATACATGTCAGACTAATAGATTGTTGGGTGTACTAATTTCTTCATAGTGGGTATGACTGTGGACATAAATGAAATTTGGAGGTTTGTGTAAAGTGGATGATGGCATACGGCACACTGATGGAACATCAATGTGGAAAAGAAAGAAGAGAGAAGAAGATGATTGGCACCCATTCTGGCCCGATTAAGATATATGACATTCTTTTCATGCTTTCGGGAGTCAAAAGATTCTCAATAGGAGAGAGAGGGAAAAAGAAGAAGCCCCAAGTGACCACCGCACCACTTCCCTCCAACGATGATCTCTATTTGACTTGTGTTTTGAGAGTCCAAATCACTGCTCATAAGAGACTGTATATAGTTGCCTCGTCGCATGAATTCCATGCGTCCAACACCAATCATACGAGAGACTACGATAACGTCAATTGGATGTCGAGAATCTTGCGGTGTCATCCTAGAATTGTTAGATGATATTTATGTACGAAAAAAGAATTAAAAAAAATTAAGAAAATAATCTTATATTGATAAATATCATGAGAGCAGATGATATATATATATATATATATATATTCGAATATAACTCATAATCAATTAACTTAAGTTTTTTGGATTAAGTTAATATTTAATTTAATCTAATTAATATAATTAATTTGTCATTAATGAATTTTTAACCGGAAAGATTTTCCCGCCAAAAGGCAGATACATACGTGGTGTGTGGTGGATCTCACTTTCGTCCCTTACCCCACCTTCTTTTAAGGGTAGTGGAATGACTGCTTTGAACGGTACCCCGTTTTTGTGTGGTCGATCTCGGCCGTCTCTTTCTCCACACTGTGCAGGCTCTCGAAGGAAGCAGAGCTTGGATTCCCTATATCTATCTCTCGCTCTCTTCTATACTGTGTAGTTCATCAGAAGAGAGAGGAGAAGGGAAGGCGAAGCATGACGACGTCGACGCCGGAGGAACCACACAATGGGGAAGCAACGAAGCCTGTGATCAACTACAGAGGGTGGAAAGCCATGCCATACGTGATAGGTACGTGGAACACATGCTCTCCCTCCACCTTCGACCACGCACCACTTGACATCTCACGAGAAGGAGAATTCTGGGCAGGAAACGAGACGTTTGAGAAGCTGGGGACGATCGGCACCTCCGCCAACCTCTTGGTCTACCTCACCACCGTCTTCCACATGAAGAGCGTCACGGCGGCCACCCTCGTCACCGTGTTCAACGGCACCACCAACCTCGCCCCCCTCCTCGGGGCCTTCCTCGCCGACACCTATCTCGGCCGCTACGCCATCTTGGGGGCCGCTTCGGTTGCTTCTTTCTTGGTACGCTACCACCTTGAAGAGCTGCCATTCTCTCTCACTAGCTCTTCTCGTCTTCTTCGTATGTGTTTGATGAAATGCCAACCAAATAAAACTCCCAGAGAGTAAGCTGAAGATGAACTTGCGTTCTGACAGTTCTACTGACATGCATTAGAGAAAGAAAAAGAGAATAACCTTTAGAAATAGACTATGTACTAACAAAAGGGGAACAAAAAGTAAGCATAAATAAGATCAAACTTTTTGCCACCCACCAGATATTACAAAAATAAGAACAAAGAAAAACAGAAACAGCTATTTTATCAAACACTTGAAGAGACACACCACCGAGAGTTGCATGAAATTTGTTGGTCCTTTTGTTTACATGCAAGGGGTAACAAGTCAAATGTGAGCTTTGATATGATGCAAAATGATAGGGCCCAATATATTAATGCATGATATGTACAATATGATTGATATAAGCCTGCGTGATAAATAGTACACATTGAGACATGTCGGCACATGTTAGCCGTCTTTGCAAGCCTGTAAAGCTGTTCCCGGGACGGTCAGGCTTGTGGGTCATCATACTCCAATTATTGATAGTAAGCCTATCAGATTGCTTTCTTCTAATCCTACGTGTCAATTATGATTGATGATGTTGAAGGGCATGCTCATTCTCACACTCACGGCTGCCGTCTCCAAGCTTCATCCTCCTCCCTGCAGCAGTCATGGCGACGCATGCCACGGTGCGACACCAGCTCAGCTGGCCGTACTCTTCGCCAGCTACGTCTTCATGGTCATCGGAGCCGGCGGCATACGCCCCTGCAACCTGGCGTTCGGCGCCGACCAGTTCGACCCCACCACCGAGGCGGGGAAGCGGGGCATCGCCAGCTTCTTCAACTGGTACTACATGACCTTCACCTTCGCCATGATGGCCTCCTCCACCCTCGTCATCTACGTGCAGAGCAATGTGAGCTGGTCGCTGGGGCTGGCCATTCCCACGGCGTTCATGTTCATCTCTTGCGTGCTCTTCTTCGTCGGGACCAAGATCTACGTGAAGGTTCGGCCGGAGGGCAGCCCGTTCACCAGCATCGCCCAGGTGCTGGTGGCGGCGTTCAGGAAGCGAGCACTGAAGCTACCTGATGACCTCAAGGGGTCTCTTTTTGACCCTCCACATCTCAGTTCTCTTATCTCCAAGCTGCCGCACACCGACCAGTTCAGGTACTTGGGAGCACATGAAGTGAGATTTCAACTCAGAAGCATACACCAAACCAATATTTTGATGGCATAAGATGATCTAATAAATTAGTGGAACAATTTAATTAACCTCAATCCATTTGTGACACTTCCTTCGAAGTTGATAACATCCAAACTATTGTAGTCCAAAGCTACTACAATTTGCTTCATGAGATTTATAATAAAACTATCACTAATTTTACTATATTCTAAGAAAAATAAAGTTATCAACTTGATATGTTCAACTATCACTACTAGACGTGATTTTTTTTTGTTTTTGCTTTTTGCTTACAATTGCAGTTTTCTTGACAAAGCTGCGATCATAACCCCCATGGACGATATCAAACCGGATGGCTCAGCTTCAGATGGATGGAGATTATGTAGCTTACAGCAAGTGGAACAGATGAAATGTTTAGTAAGAATCATCCCTGTTTGGTCTTCATGTATCATCTTCGAGGTTAACTTCGTTCTGACATGGACTTACGTCGTCTTCCAAGCCCTTCAATCCGATAGACATCTCGGGCACAGTAACTTTGAGATTCCTGCCGCAACTTTTACTGTGTTCACCATGGCGGCCATGACCATTTGGTTGCTTGTTTACGACCGTTTCGTCGTCCGATTGCTTGAGAGGGTTACTGGAAAGGAAGGTGGCATCACGCTGCTTCAGAGGATGGGGACCGGCATTGCGCTTTCGGTCGTGATGATGATTGTCGCTGGCCTGGTAGAGGAACGGCGAAGGAGTTATGCGCTTCACAAGCCGACATTGGGGACTGCATCCAATGGTGGTGCCGTTTCATCAATGTCCAGCCTCTGGTTGATCCCTCAGCTCGTTATTGCTGGTCTTTCTGATGCTTTCAACCTCGTCGGCCAAGTTGAGTTCTACTACAAGCAATTTCCCGAAAACATGAGGAGCATGGCAGGAGGTCTGCTCTTCCTGGGTTTTGCATGTTCCAACTATCTGGGCAGCTTGATAATAACTATCGTCCATCGAACAACTGGTGGACATCAGAAGAGCAATTGGTTAGCAGAAGATCTTAACCAGGGAAGACTAGATCTTCTCTACTTCTCGATCGCATCATTATCTGCCGTTAATTTGGTCTTCTTCATTGTATGTGCAAAGTGGTACAAATACAAAACCTCAGACAATGACCATGAGATTGCTCTGCAAACAAAGGAGATCAGAAGTTCTGTATGAGCAAGTATCTGATGCACTGGATCTTTCCAGTGCACAAGAAGAAAGAACAAGGATATGGAATCAGGTTTCCTATGTACTATTTGAAGCTGCAAAACTTTTATAAGAGCAGAATACTGTTCATGGTAGATGCACAAACAGTGGTGCACAAACTTTTATACCATAAAATGATTATATAACTAGTTATATCTTACTCAGAACTATCTTATAAACCTTAGATCAATGTGAAATGGTGTTAATCTGCAGAAAATGTAATTACTGGTCTAACCTCAATTATCCATATTTACACTCCTACCCGAATGCTTTAATCATCCAAGCCACTGGACTTTGGCACCTCTGTAAACCTTAAACATACAAAAGTGAAACTCTCTGTTTCTCAAAACCATCCACCAAAACTCTCCATTATTTCATATATATTCGATTTAGAAGTATAGAGAAGGATTCAGACACCTAAGTTCAGTCTTTACGTCGACATCAATCGAATGAATTATAGAATGTCAGTGCGTCATCTACTGACATTAACTTGAACCGAAACATTTTGAATTAATAATTCAATAACATCGGTTATTACTATCATCTTATAGCAATCCACATTGTGTTAGGTTGCCTGTCTTGGATCCATCTGAACTCTGCACTCAACTCGAAGTGTTTGATTGTAAGATTAGAGCGGCTTTAATTGCTGTGCCATCACTGCTACATCATTGATTTAGCAGCAGGAATCTTGATCTTCAAATCCAAGCAAACAAACAAAAGAGCTGTACTCTCCTCCAGGTTTCTCACTTCAAGAAGGTGATGGAAGAATGCATGACCACACGATGGGTATATTCGATCTTCCTCACAGAAACAAACAACCGCGGGTATCGGCGTCATCTCCATCAAGATGGTATGTGTGTTCAACATAGTCACTTGGCCTCCCCTTGCTTTCGTCTTCTTCCTCCTCCGCCTCCGCCTCCGCCTCATGAATTAAAAGGACACATATCGAAGTCGATATACATCTCAGATTAATAGATTGTTGGAGGTAGGAATGCCTCGCATGCATCCAACACTAATCATACGAGAGACTACGATCACGTTGATTGGATATCGACCAATCACTATCCAACATCTATCGTTGTATGCAGGCTGGCGTGAAATGCAAAAAGCCTAGTTATCCTCCACCTGCCTTCCCCTGTAGATAACAGTCCAAGAAACAAACTGACTTATCTTCTCCCTGTCGCCCAATATGAATAAAATGCCAAAGGAGAAAGTTGGGGTGGTCGTAGGCTTGTCTTCTCCTTGGACCAGCATATAAGCTAATTCTCGGTGTGATGCTGGTGGCAATTCTTTTAGAGAAAAATTAATACTTAAAAAAGACCTCGGACTGACTCGAATGTTGGATGGATTAGGTAGGAAACTTCTTTTAATAATAGTCTTAGTTCATGTGGTGTTTTGAAAGCTTGGTCCCCACCTTAGAGTCACCTCGAGGAGTCATTTCGGAGCCACTCAGGAACTACCTTGAAGACACTTGAGATGCTCTCACGCCTTCGAGTTCGGACCACGTTGGGTCAACTCGAACATCGACAATGAAATCCCTAACATTTTGACACTAAAAAGAGGGTCTGATATTATAGAAACATCCACCAGCCAATCCACTCAAGGGATGCTCCAACGAGAAGGCCTTGCCTCCAACCAATAATACTTTTTATGTAGGAGCAGTTGCAATCCTTACTACCTATGAACGCAACCACTTTGGCACAAATCCCCTTAGCTAATGCGATGCTAACATTTCAAGATCCCTCAAGGTTCATAGGGCTACCGGTCAAAGGGCATCCCACTCCCCATTGGTAGAGTTCAATGCATTGCCACATAACCACCTTGCCCCATCCAAATTCGAGACCCAATCAGCATATTTAATGATGACTCATTGAGGGTCCAATTGTAGGAAATGGATCGACACTTGGACGAGATGTGATGGGAGTTTCAGCACAAAGATCAATACATTACTCACAATGACTCTTAATGCAGAGGGAATAACACCCATGTTGCTCTATCACAAAACTTGAGGGCACCCTAACCGCACTGCTATGGGGCTGCCAAGGATGCAAATGAGCTTGAAAATTTTTTGTTCGGTATGAAATAGTATATTTAAGCTACGAGGCTCAATTCTGAAGAAACCAAAGTTTCAATAATAACCATGTATCTGAATGGGGATGCAAAACTTTAGAGGCAAACATGCTAGGAAGAGATCCAACAAGGTTAGTATCAAATGGACACATGGGAGGATTTAAAATGGGAGTTGAGAACTCAGTTCTCACCCAAGAACATGGAGTGCAACACAACAAGGAAGCTTAGATAACTTCGCTAAAGTACATCCATTTAAGACTACGTGAAGTAGTTTTCAACATTGATACTGGATATTCATGATATATTCAAAAAGGAATGTCACCGATGTTGTCAGGATAATTATAGCTACAGAAAGACTCACTGACTTTATTTCTTCGGAGGACTCAGGGAAAAAGAAACAATCTTCGAAAAATCACCCATCTAAATATTCCAAAGGGAAGGAGTCCACAAATGAGTAAAGAAAAAAAATTCCTACAAAGGGGTGAGTTCAAAAGGCAAAACCCCAAAATCTAATGGTTGTTTCTTGTGTGGAGGACTGCACATCGTGAGAAAGTGCCCACAAAAGCAAGTACTTAATCATTAACATCATTAATACATTCCTCTAGATCAAACAAAGGTAAGGTTATCATCCTTAGATCGAGTAGTTAGGAATCTATCTACGATGACGAGGATTCGCAAAGACCTTGTATGGGAGCAATTTATTTTATAAAGTCATGACATTAGTGGCTCGTTTCGCTTTTGAGCCACTAATATTTATTTTTCTCATAAAGGTATGATTTATACTTTATTATCATTACAATTATCAAGTTTTTTATATTGATTAATATTTAACAATTATTATAATTATTTTTATTATTATTAAATTATTTCTACATAAATTAGATTAAAGAATATTTGGTGAATATTATTTATAATTTATATCCTGATGTTTTATCTAACTAGTAATTGTCAAAGTAGCTTAGGATGATAGATTTATTGGATATAAATTATAATAAATATTTTTTATTTATAAGATATTTTAAAGTATATTTTAAATTATTGTATTGGTTTTGTGATCACTAAAGTGGCCTAGACTAATAACTTATAAAATTATATAAAAAATTAGTCCCGAATGATATTAAGAAAAATAATATTCATAATGATATAAAAGATTTAGATAATTCCAAATGAGAATCTACTTTAAATAATTATATGATATAGTAGGATGATCATATTTTGGATATCTTTACAGGGTTACATACCCAAAGATAGTAATACTATTCTATAATGATGATATTAGTCTTCCATAATAATAAAATCTTATATGAATATTAGATATATCAATATCTTACCTAAAAATAAAATAGAAATGATGTCAATAGTATAACATCTATCAAAAAACTTAAAAGTGTTAATATTATATTATTTTATTAAAATGATACTTCATTCATTGCATTCTTATAAATGTTCGTATATTTTCGAAATTAAATTATTATAAATGACTTAAGTATATGTAATTTACATTGAGAGTTAGATATTAACCTTATTTGTTGAAAGAATCATAGACTTAAATACTCAAAATTATATGAGATAAATAATTAAATTATTAAAAAGGGTTTGAAAGGTTTAGTTTTAATAATTATTAATAATATTTAGACTTTGTTACATAATATAACTAGCATATTGAAATATTAAAAGATTGATATACAATTATTGATAAGTCACTAACTAGTACCTTAATAAAAGAACTAACTACAGCTCAGTATTTGAAATTTTTAGGATCTATTTTTGTTATGATTGATAAAACAAAACTTAAGGAATTTATATTTAAGGACTATTTTTAGGTATTTTATTATTTATCAAAAAAAATCAAGGGGATACAAATTTTTTTATCCTAATTATAGTACGAGAATAGTTGAATTTGATAATATAAGATTCCTAGAAAATAATAAATTTAATGAGAGTGAAAAACTCAAAATTTAATCTTGATATTAAGGAGATCCAGACGATTTGATGAGTGTGAACAAAATAATATTAATGAACTCCCATATAATATTGATATCACTATTGAGGACATGTAGAACAACCACAATCAGTAGTTTTAAGAAAATCTCAAAGGGAAAGAAGACATATCATCTTTTATTATGTGATATATATATATATATGAGAATTCATCGAATACACATGACTCAAAGAGGCAATATTGAATACACAAAGTCAGATTTATGGCCAAAGTTTTACTCAAAAAAGAAAACATCAATCATAATGAGATATTTTCTCTAATTTATCTAATGGACTCGTTAGGAATCGTCATTACATTAGTGGGACATTATGCTTTTGAGTTATATCAGATGTATATAAAGTTAATTTTTTTGAATAGAAATTTAGATAAGAAAATTTATATGGATTTACCAAAATAATTCACAAAGAAAAAATATAAAATTTGGTATGTAAATTTAGAAAATTTATTTATGATCATAGTAAATAAAGTTTCATGATACCATTAGCTTCTTAAGATTTAAGAAAAATACTGATGACCAGACTTTATATATGAAGATTAGTGTGAGCAAACTTGTTATATTGGTTATGTATACAAATGATATTTTGTTTATTAATTGTGATATTGATTTATTATATGAAACAAATAAATTTCTAATTAAAAATTTTAAGATAATTGATATAATTAAAACAACTTATCTTGTTGACATAGATTAAAGATATCTTAATAATTATTAAGAAAATATTATAAATAATTTATTAATCGAGTTTTGAAGAGATTTAATATGTAGCTTTGTTTAGCAAATGACATATGTGTAAGATTCAATCAAAACCATTGTTTTTTAAAATTAACTTGGAAAAGAATCAAATAGAGTAACAAATAAAAGAAAATATTACTTATGCATACACATTGGAATCTATTATATACTGAAGATATTAGACCATATATTTGTTTTGTAGTTGAAATACTTTGTAAATATTAGAGTTAAACATGATATGAAATATTAAAAAGTTACAAAGAAAATAATAAGATATATACAAGGGACGAAGACTATACGCTCACATAGGAAATCAAATTAACTTAAAATAATTATATTTTCAGATGCTGATTTTATAAATTACCTCGATAGCGAAAATTCTACTTTCTAAATAATATTTACATTAGTTAGAGGGGCAATTTGCAAGAATAATATAACATAAATTATATTATCAATAGTAAAAGCACTTTGTAATATGCTTTCAGGTCATTAATTAAGCTTTATAACTACAAAATTTCATCTGAAAACTTGGTGTGGTTATACTCGATTACCAAGTCATTAAAAATATTTTATGATATACCATAATAATTTTTTTCTCTAAGAATAATAAGTACTATAGTAGTTCTAAGCATGTTGAAATAAAATACTTAGTGGTCAAAGAATGAGTACAACAACAACTAGTGTCAAATAGGAATCTGGGTTCCACTATATTAATTATTGATTCATTTATTTAGATCTTACTACCTAAAGTATTTAAAAGAATATGATCTTATAATTAAGTTTGTAAGCAAACTATAAAATATTTAGTGATGCACATTTTAGTGAACATTATAATTCATATTTTTATTTACATAATTAAAATTATTTATTTTTACTATCTTATTAACATTTATATATGTATATATTATGGTTAAATATGAATAATAGGATTATCTTAATAAGATAAATTGCAAAGGTAATTATAGACTATTATAGGAAAGACTAATAATATTATAGTACAAGGGAGTATAATATTAATGACATAGAACCACTATAATTCGTATTAGTAAATATATTTAATGAAGTATTATTGTAACTTTTGGACTTATTGGCTTATTTTAAAAATTCATAGCTATGAATAAAATGCTTTCCATAATTTTTAGAATCTAATTAGGTAAAAATATTTTTAAATAAAATTTTGTTTTATTTATTCTAATTTTAAATTTTATTATATCTTACCAATTAATAAGCTAATTGAAAGAATGTTAGATTATGTAGTCTTATTTAATTAGGTAAACTATATTATAGATCTGATTGAATTTTGATTATAATGATCATTATAAAGTCTAATTATAGTAAGATTCTTTAGAAGATCATCGAAGGGATTTTCATAATTACATAATAGACCATTTATTCTCACGGATAGGATCTCCTAGGGACGAAGCATCAGAAATTGAGATTATAAATTTATTCTCAATCTCCAAGATCTATTCTCAATCTCTCTAAATTTCTCTTCCATCATAGTAGTCCTATGAAACATAAGAAAGGAGAAAGCTAGCCCGACTTTCTTTACATATCAATATCTATACAGATTTTTGGATCCAATAATAATGTGTTTGTAATTAGATAAATACTTTTTTGAATGACATTGAATGGTATGAATATTTTGATCTTAATATATTATTATTTAATTTTTTATATAATAATATTATAATTATAAATTTTATGCTTATATTATTTGCTTATTTATTTCTTGTTTGACATCTGCTAGGTAGAGGTGTGACCCTCACCTTTGCATACACCTTTTCATCATGAATCTTGATTGAATGGAGGCAATGCATCCTTTTATACCATAAAATGATTATATAACTAGTTATATCTTACTCAGAACTATCTTATAAACCTTAGATCAATGTGAAATGGTGTTAATCTGCAGAAAATGTAATTACTGGTCTAACCTCAATTATCCATATTTACACTCCTACCCGAATGCTTTAATCATCCAAGCCACTGGACTTTGGCACCTCTGTAAACCTTAAACATACAAAAGTGAAACTCTCTGTTTCTCAAAACCATCCACCAAAACTCTCCATTATTTCATATATATTCGATTTAGAAGTATAGAGAAGGATTCAGACACCTAAGTTCAGTCTTTACGTCGACATCAATCGAATGAATTATAGAATGTCAGTGCGTCATCTACTGACATTAACTTGAACCGAAACATTTTGAATTAATAATTCAATAACATCGGTTATTACTATCATCTTATAGCAATCCACATTGTGTTAGGTTGCCTGTCTTGGATCCATCTGAACTCTGCACTCAACTCGAAGTGTTTGATTGTAAGATTAGAGCGGCTTTAATTGCTGTGCCATCACTGCTACATCATTGATTTAGCAGCAGGAATCTCGATCTTGAAATCCAAGCAAACAAACAAAGAACTGTAATCTCCTCCTCGTTTCCCACTTGAAGAAGGTGGTGAAAAGGTGGTCTTCCTCACAGAAACAAACAACCACGGGTCTCGGCGTCATCTCCATCAAGATGGCCTCCCCCTGCTTTCCTATTCCTCCTCCTCCTCCTCCATTGAAAGAACACATATCGAACACAAGATCTGCTTTCCTTTTTCTCCTCCATTGAAAGGTCACATATCGAACACAAGGAGGACATCTCACACTAATAGACTGTTGGGTGTTCTGATTTCTGCAAAGTCGATAGAAATGTGGACATAATGAAATTTGGAGGTTTGTGGAAAGAGGATGGCATCCAGCGCACTGATGGCTGGGTTTCCAATGGTTTTGTCCTTGAAGAACATCAACGTGGAAAAGCAAGAAGAAAGAAGAAGAAGATGATTGGCACCCATTCTGGCCCGATTAAGATATAAGACATTCTTTTCATGCTTTCAGGAGTCAAAAGATTCTCATACGGAGAGAGAGAGAGACAAGTCCCGAGTGACCACACCACTTCCCTCCAATGATAATCTCTATTTGATTTCTTATGTGGGAGTCTAAATCACTGCTCATAAGAGAGTGTATATAGTTGGAGTTAGGAATGCCTCGTCGTAAGCATTCCATGCATCCAACACTAATCATACGAGAGACTACGAGCACGTTGATTGGATGTGACATTCTGGTAGTGTCATTCTTAAAAATATTATTAGAAGATAAAGAGATTAAAAAAATTATGAGAATAATTTTACATTGATAAATATCGAGAGAGTCCGATGATATATAAATACTTAATTTGATATATATTAATATTGATTAATTTAATTCACTCATTATTCATGCATTTGTAAGAAATATTTTCCTCTCCTACATGTTTAGGTTCTTCAACCTACAAGTTAGATAAATACTTCGTGTAGGGGGTTGGATCTCACTCGTCCCTTTCTCTCCATCTTGTTTTCTTTTACGGTGTTCATACTCGCTGGTACTGGTTATACTTACTAATAGACTGCTTTGAACGGTGCTCCGTTTTTGTGTGGTCGATCTCGGCCGTCTCTCTCTCCACACTGTGCAGGCTCACGAACGATGTAGAGCTTGTATTCACTATATCTAACTCTCGGTCTCTTCTGCACTGTGTCGTTCATCAGAAGAGAGAGGAGAAGGGAACGCGAAGCATGACGACGTCGACGCCGGAGGAACCACACAATGGGGAAGCAGCGAAGCCTGTGATCAACTACAGAGGGTGGAAAGCCATGCCATACGTGATAGGTACGTGGAACACATGCTCTCCCTCCACCTTCGCCCACGCACCACTTGACATCTCACGAGAAGGAGAATTCTGGGCAGGAAACGAGGCGTTTGAGAAGCTGGGGACGTTCGGCACCTCCGCCAACCTCTTGGTCTACCTCACCACCGTCTTCCACATGAAGAGCGTCGCGTCGGCCACCCTCGTCACCGTGTTCAACGGCACCACCAACCTCGCCCCCCTCCTCGGGGCCTTCCTCGCCGACACCTATCTCGGCCGCTACGCCACATTGGGGGCCGCTTCGGTTGCTTCTCTCTTGGTATGCTACCACCCTTGAAGTGCTGCCACTCTCTCTCGCTAGCTCTTCTCGTCTTCTTCGTATGTGTTTGATGAAATGCCAACCAAATAAAACTCCCAGAGAGTAAGCTGAAGATGAACTTGCGTTCTGACAGTTCTACTGACATGCATTAGAGAAAGAAAAGGAGAGAAACATTTAGAAATAGACTATGTACTGACTGACAAAAAGGGAACAAAAAGTAAAAATAAATAAGATCAAAATTGGAGCCACCACCAGATATTAGAATAAAAAAAATGAAACTGCTATTTTATCAAACACTTGAAGAGACACACCACCGAGAGTAGAACAAAAAGTAAAAATAAATAAGATCAAAATTGAAGAGACACACCACCGAGAGTAGCAAGAAATTTGCTGGTCTTTTTGTTTACATGCAAGAGGTAACAAGTCATATGTGAGCTTTGATATGATATAAAATGATAGGGCCCAATATATTAACGCATGATAAATATGATGTAAGCCTTCGTGACAAAAAGTACACGTAGAGACATGTCAGCACATGTTAGCCATTATTGAAAGCCAGTAAAGCTGTTCCAGGGACAGTCAGGCTTGTGGATCAACATACTCCAATTATTGATAGTAAGCTTATCAGATTGCTGTCTTCTAATCCTATGTGTTCATGATGATTGATGATGTTGAAGGGCATGCTCATTCTCACACTCACGGCTGCCGTCTCCAAGCTTCACCCTCCTCCCTGCAGCAGTCATGGCGACGCATGTCACGGCGCGAACCCAACTCAGCTGGCCGTCCTCTTCGCCAGCTACGTCTTCATGGTCATCGGAGCCGGCGGCATACGCCCCTGCAACCTGGCGTTCGGCGCCGACCAGTTCGACCCCACCACCGAGGCGGGGAAGCGGGGCATCGCTAGCTTCTTCAACTGGTACTACATGACCTTCACTTTCGCCATGATGGCCTCCTCCACCCTCGTCATCTACGTGCAGAGCAACGTGAGCTGGTCGCTGGGGCTGGCCATTCCCACGGCGTTCATGTTCATCTCCTGCGTGCTCTTCTTCGTCGGGACCAAGATCTACGTGAAGGTGCGGCCGGAGGGCAGCCCGATCACCAGCATCGCCCAGGTGCTGGTGGCGGCGTTCAGGAAGCGAGCGCTGAAGCTACCTGATGACCTCAAGGGGTCTCTTTTTGACCCTCCACGTCTCAGTTCTCTGGTCTCCAAGCTGCCACACACCGACCAGTTCAGGTACTTGGGAGCACATGAAATGAAATTTCAACTCAGAAGAATACACCAAACCTATATTTTGATGGCATAAGATGATCTAATAAATTAGTGGAACAATTTAATTAACCTCAATCCATTTGTAACACTTTCTTCAAAGTTGATTACATCCAAACTATTGCAGTCTAAAGCTACTACAATTTGCTTCATGAGGTTTATAATATAACGATCACTAATTTTACTATATTCTAAGGAAAATAAAGTTATCAACTTGATATGTTCAACTATCACTACTAGACATGATTTTTTCTTTTTTCTTTTTGCTTTTTGCTTACAATTGCAGTTTTCTTGACAAAGCTGCGATCATAACCCCCATGGACGATATCAAACCGGATGGCTCAGCTTCAGATGGATGGAGATTATGTAGCTTACAGCAAGTGGAACAGATGAAATGTTTAGTAAGAATCATCCCTGTTTGGTCTTCATGTATCATCTACGAGGTTACCTTCGGTCTGACATGGACTTACGTCGTCTTCCAAGCCCTTCAATCCGATAGACATCTCGGGCACAGTAACTTTGAGATTCCTGCCGCAACTTTTACTGTGTTCGCCATGGCGACCATGACCATTTGGTTGTTTGTTTACGACCTTGCCGTCGTCCCATTGCTTCAGATGGTTACTGGAAAGGAAGGTGGCATCACGCTGCTTCAAAGGATGGGGACTGGCATTGCGCTTTCGGTCGTGATGATGATTGTCGCTGGCCTGGTAGAGGAACGGCGAAGGAGTTATGCGCTTCACAAGCCGACATTGGGGACTGCATCCAATGGTGGTGCCGTTTCATCAATGTCCAGCCTCTGGTTGATCCCTCAGCTCGTTATTGCTGGTCTTTCTGATGCTTTCAACCTCGTCGGCCAAGTTGAGTTCTACTACAAGCAATTTCCCGAAAACATGAGGAGCATGGCAGGAGGTCTGCTCTTCCTGGGTTTTGCATGTTCCAACTATCTGGGCAGCTTGATAATAACTATCGTCCATCGAACAACTGGTGGACATCAGAAGAGCAATTGGTTAGCAGAAGATCTTAACCAGGGAAGACTAGATCTTCTCTACTTCTCGATCGCATCATTATCTGCCGTTAATTTTGTCTTCTTCATTGTATGTGCAAAGTGGTACAGATACAAAACCTCAGACAAAGACCATGAGATTGCTCTGCAAACAATGGAAATCAGAAGTTCTGTATGAGCAAGCATCTGATACACTGGATCTTTACAGTGCACAAGAAGAAAGAACAAGGATATGGAATCAGGTTTCCTATGTACTATTTGAACCTGCAAAACTTTTATAAGAGCAGAATGCTGTTCATAGTGGATGCACAAACAATGGGTCACCCTCTCTACAATGTGAAACATTTTGTGCTGATTGATATCTATTTTGTACTCAACAGATGAGTAGCTTGATAAACCTAACATGCTGCAAGAAATAGGCATATTTATATTCTTGTGTTTTGGTGAACCTTTATGCCATGGCCAAGATGTCAGCACGGCTCGGTTTGATCACGAATGTGTAAGGTTGTTCACGTAGAAGCTCAGGTGGAAGAAGTGGGCATCGGGTCGGGTTGAGCTGTGGGCCTCGTCGCCTGCTTGTTCATCGTTGAGTTACTGCACTCAGCTCGAGGTCGAGAGGGGGATTTCCCAGACTCGACCCCTTTGAAGTTGAAGTTAGGATGGAGTGGAATAACTGAGAGTTGGGTGTTTGATCCCCCCCCCCCAACACCGATAGTCGGTTTTTATACCTACACACGGGTCGGTCATACCCCATTTGTTAATGACCGTCGACCCTTAAGTGGTCAACCCATGCCTTTCGTGCAGACGCCGGTCGACCTGCACGGATCAGCGTCGAGCGACACCGTCCCAAGCATTCGTAGGCGGCTCTGTACCCAACGACACCGTTCCGAACTCACCAGCATCGCCCAGGTGCTGGTGGCGGCGTTCAGGAAGCGAGCGCTGAAGCTACCTGATGACCTCAAGGGGTCTCTTTTTGACCCTCCACGTCTCAGTTCTCTGGTCTCCAAGCTGCCACACACCGACCAGTTCAGGTACTTGGGAGCACATGAAATGAAATTTCAACTCAGAAGAATACACCAAACCTATATTTTGATGGCATAAGATGATCTAATAAATTAGTGGAACAATTTAATTAACCTCAATCCATTTGTAACACTTTCTTCAAAGTTGATTACATCCAAACTATTGCAGTCTAAAGCTACTACAATTTGCTTCATGAGATTTATAATAAAACTATCACTAATTTTACTATATTCTAAGAAAAATAAAGTTATCAACTTGATATGTTCAACTATCACTACTAGACATGATTTTTTCTTTTTTCTTTTTGCTTTTTGCTTACAATTGCAGTTTTCTTGACAAAGCTGCGATCATAACCCCCATGGACGATATCAAACCGGATGGCTCAGCTTCAGATGGATGGAGATTATGTAGCTTACAGCAAGTGGAACAGATCAAATGTTTAGTAAGAATCATCCCTGTTTGGTCTTCATGTATCATCTACGAGGTTAACTTCGTTCTGACATGGACTTACGTCGTCTTCCAAGCCCTTCAATCCGATAGACATCTCGGGCACAGTAACTTTGAGATTCCTGCCGCAACTTTTACTGTGTTCACCATGGCGGCCATGACCATTTGGTTGCTTGTTTACGACCGTTTCGTCGTCCGATTGCTTGAGAGGGTTACTGGAAAGGAAGGTGGCATCACGCTGCTTCAAAGGATGGGGACTGGCATTGCGCTTTCGGTCGTGATGATGATTGTCGCTGGCCTGGTAGAGGAACGGCGAAGGAGTTATGCGCTTCACAAGCCGACATTGGGGACTACATCCAGTGGTGGTGCCATTTCATCCATGTCCAGCCTCTGGTTGATCCCTCAGCTCGTTATTGCTGGTCTTTCTGATGCTTTCAACGTCATCGGCCAAGTTGAGTTCTATTACAAGCAATTTCCCGAAAACATGAGGAGCATGGCAGGGGGTCTGCTCTTTCTGGGTTTTGCATGTTCCAGCTATCTGGGTAGCTTGATAATAACTATCGTCCATCGAACAACTGGTGGACATCAGAAGAGCAATTGGTTAGCAGAAGATCTTAACCAGGGAAGACTAGATCTTCTCTACTTCTCGATCGCATCATTATCTGCCGTTAATTTTGTCTTCTTCATTGTATGTGCAAAGTGGTACAGATACAAAACCTCAGACAAAGACCATGAGATTGCTCTGCAAACAATGGAAATCAGAAGTTCTGTATGAGCAAGCATCTGATACACTGGATCTTTACAGTGCACAAGAAGAAAGAACAAGGATATGGAATCAGGTTTCCTATGTACTATTTGAACCTGCAAAACTTTTATAAGAGCAGAATGCTGTTCATAGTGGATGCACAAACAATGGGTCACCCTCTCTACAATGTGAAACATTTTGTGCTGATTGATATCTATTTTGTACTCAACAGATGAGTAGCTTGATAAACCTAACATGCTGCAAGAAATAGGCATATTTATATTCTTGTGTTTTGGTGAACCTTTATGCCATGGCCAAGATGTCAGCACGGCTCGGTTTGATCACGAATGTGTAAGGTTGTCCACGTAGAAGCTCAGGTGGAAGAAGTGGGCATCGGGTCGGGTTGAGCTGTGGGCCTCGTCGCCTGCTTGTTCATCGTTGAGTTACTGCACTCAGCTCGAGGTCGAGAGGGGGATTTCCCAGACTCGACCCCTTTGAAGTTGAAGTTAGGATGGAGTGGAATAACTGAGAGTTGGGTGTTTGATCCCCCCCCCCCAACACCGATAGTCGGTTTTTATACCTACACACGGGTCGGTCATACCCCATTTGTTAATGACCGTCGACCCTTAAGTGGTCAACCCATGCCTTTCGTGCAGACGCCGGTCGACCTGCACGGATCAGCGTCGAGCGACACCGTCCCAAGCATTCGTAGGCGGCTCTGTACCCAACGACACCGTTCCGAACCTTTCGGGGCAGCTTCGTACCCGACGCCGTCGCTTGCACGACCTTGTACAACCCGAGAGACTGGTTGTGTTGTCTAAATCCGATGCGTTGCGCGACGTGGTCCGCCACATCGGCTTTGAAGTTCCATGTCGGTGCTATCGTGGTTGTGGAATGCTGTTAAAGAACGTGATACCAAATTGTGCCCTATCACTGTGCCAAGTAGTTTGCCCAGATTGGCTTCTAAGACTAAAAGATCTCCACCAAGGTTAAGTGAGTTAGGTCATGCAGATGCATGCAGTATATCAAAGATAAGGCTGTGTAACTCTTAATTGATGGCAGTCTAGCATGCCTTCAATTGGTTTTCAGCTCAAATTATGACATAAAAATAAGCACCCATCATATATGCAAGTAAGATAAGCATCATATCCACTAGGATTTGCAAGCTTAAATGGTGGGACCTATGTAAATAAGGCCCACACCTCATCCTGGCAATTTTATAGGCGATTTGATCCATCTATATAGCATGGTCCACAGTCCAGAAAAGTGAGAACAATACTATTTGTGCCTTTCGACTGCCCTCTTAAAATCGCTTATAACAAAGAACAGGTGCTAAGTGAGATCTAAAATCTGCAGTGAGTTACCGATCAGTAACAGATCAAGATTCGCTTTCCGGTCTCTATTAATATGAATGATAATAATTTTATTGAGACCTTTAGTCTAGTGGTTAGCTTAACGGTAATTCAACTCATTGTAAGTACGACTATTACTCGGACATAACTAGATGTTAACAGTGATTTTTTATAAAAGATTTTAACTGAAGTTGACTTTATGCAACAATCCTATTCTTAATATTCAAATCATATTTATAAACTATGAAAAACTATTTAAAAATCTTGCTAAGCTTCAAGAGCCTAGTATACTGAACTTGGCTCATTTTTGTTATTAGTCAGCTTCCTCAACTTCAAATTCGACAGCTTTTTATTCTTATGATAATAAAAAAGATATACTATATATCTACTAATTTATGTGAATGATATTATCATCACATACAATAATTCTATAATTCTATGGAGATCAATCAAACTCCTTAAACAATTAACAGATCAATTCTCCATCAAAAATTTATAAACCTTAAGTTATTTCTAATAGTGGAGGTGATGTTCACATCTGACTTTTCTTTATCTCAAAATAAATATATTTGAGATCTACTATTAAAAACGAACACGTAGAATGCTAAAGAAGTTACTTCCCCACTCTCATCCACTTAGTCACTCAGATTATATAATGACAACCCTCGACTATGTAATATTTATCTAATAAGTACTTGGTTTCTTGTAATATTTATCTCTTACATGTCCAGATATTTTATTTGCAGCCACCAAATTATCACGATTCATACATCAACCCTCGACTATGTATTGGTTAGCACTAAAATGTATCATATGATATATCAAAGGAACTCTCAATCATGAACTTATTCATCGTAAACACTCATCCCTTCATCTCAATGTCTTCGTCAATGCTGATTGGACAAGTAATACTAATGATTATTTATCTATATCAGCTTACTTTCTTCCTTGGAGCAAACTTGATTAATTGGAGTTCTAAGAAACAGAACACAATCGCAAGATCCATCACTAAAATTGAATACCAGACCATTACCACCACCGCTACAAAATTCAATTAGGTCATCAATCTACTATATGAACTTGGTATCACCTCCCAATCCACTCCAATAATATACTGTGATAATGCCGATGCCACCTACCTATGCTCTAATTCGATGTTTCACTCTCATATGAAATATATTGTCATCAACTTTCACTTTGTCAAAGATCAAGTTGTCAAATATCAACTACGAGTTTCTCATATCCATACTTCTAACCAATTAGTTGATTCTCTCATAAAGTCATTCGCTCATTGGATATTTCAATTACATCGTTCCAAGATTGACATCCTTGATGGAAGTTCAATCTTAGGAGAGGCATGATAGAAGATCATAATATAGACAAATATGGAATAACAACTTTACATTTCTTATATGTTTTAATCCTCAATCAATTTATGATTTGATAAATATATGATTAAGAAAAATCTCTCCCTTAAAATAAGTATAAATATATATTATTTCAACCAATGAAATCATCTAAATTCTTCACATTACGTCTAGTTGTGATGTATGAGAAAAAATAAAGGAAAAAAAAACTAACTAATTTGAAATCACTTCCATATATTTGGCCAATAATCATAAGTTGGTTAGAAAAAAGATCAACTCAAGTTTTTATTTAATTACTATAAATTATTTATTATCTTAGATTATATATTGTGTACCATATTTTTTTTATAAATCATCTGCCGAAAGTCATCACTAAGTTCACTAACACGTAATTTTTTTTATTTGATCTATTTAGTTATAGAGAAGATATATATAATGCATCGTCCTTTACATGGTCAATTCGTACATATTTTTCGTACCTAATTTTATGCAATTATACATTGAAGATTGTAACTGTATTTTGAAACATATTGTAGTACAGTGATACCTTCTAGATCTATCCAGGTGATAGATGGATGCAGGGAAATGGTGATCCTGACGCTGACGGCCGCAGTGCTCCGATGTGTAGACAAGTGGAACAAGGCACTCGGTGTTTGGGCCTCTCCCATGCTCAGTGGGTGGCGCTATTCCTCTGCCGCGCCTCCTTTGTCTCGGCTCCACCAGTGTTCACCCCTGCGAAGTCTTCGGCATCGACCAATTTGACTGCACCATAAAGCAGGAGCAGTGTGGCCGCAGCAGCTTCTTTAACTGGTACAACTACACCACTGCAGCATGGTCACGGCCTTCACGATTATGGTCTAAATACAAGAAAGCATCAGCTGGGCTTGCCAGTTTGGCATCCTGGTGGCCGGATGCTCCTCCCATCATCTTTGTGCTGCCCAAGAACAGCGTGTTCTCAGGTGTTGTGCAGGACCTTGTGGCTGTGTTCAGGAAGAGAACATTCTCACTGCGGCGCCACACAAGACAAGGTGAAAAAGACTGGTTGCATTACAACAAAATATCCAGGAAGAATACATCAGTGATATAGCTTCCCTTCACACTTCAGTTCGAGTCAAAATCTATCAGCTTTGAGGTCCCTTCTATAGCTGATCTTGTCATCGGATGAAACCGAGTATTAATTTATACTTATCACTAGGTTCTTGAACAAAGCTTTCTATATAACGTGAAAGGGAGATAAAGGAAGGCGGCTCACCTGTAGATTCCTGGAGATTATGCAGCAAGCAGCAGTGGGAATAAATTTGTGCGCTTGAGCAATCTGCTATATTTCCTGGTTTGTAGTCACTCCAGAGTGAAAGAAAGAAGAGAGGCACGACCCCATGAAGTATATCCAGGAGCAGAGCTGCAAAGAAGAGGGTTATAATCAGAATCCTACTGAAGGCTTCGACATTGTAAAGACCAAAGGGCAGACATTGTGCCAGAATCCATGACACTAAGATTATAATGCTAAAGCTTTCTAGTTCTTTGTGCCTAAGCACGTTGAAACCTTTCAATGATAGTTTCAACTTGCAGTAAAAGGTGTTCCTTAGTTCCCTAGCTATCTGAAGTGAACTACAAAAAGGAGAGATGCTAATTACTTTTAACAATATGACTAGAAATCCACTTAAATGGAGAAACCATGAAAGTGAAGATTTTCTCTATCCTCTGTTGCAACAGCAGTAAATCTCCCTTCCTCCCTCATGAAGGTTCGCACACGATTGAGAATGGTGCAAACACAGGAGGAACAACAAAAGATCCTTCGATAAGGATCCCAACGAGGACGTTCTTAAAGCACATTCTGGGAAATGCCAAACCAGATGTGGTCGCTGGTTACACTTAAATGCTCGAGTGTGATGCACCATAAACAATCAACATATTCCGAAATCATCTAGAGGTCTCAATATAAATTGAACCAAGTGAGATTTATTAAGAACAATGACCTATTTAGGCATTTTCACATAAACTTGAAAGGCAGCGCATAACAAGCATTAATAGCAATGTAGGCTTAGAAGACGATGCAAATTATTGCAAGGTGATACCTTTATCCAGATGAACAGTACTCGGAGTCGAGTTTAAGAAGAAATATATAAGCGACGCGATACTCTCTGTGACTAAACAGAGAAGGAACGAGAGACTCCACATCGGAAATGGAAACCGGTGCCGCCCACCACCCTAGCAAGCAAGAAACAAGGCCCTCGATGAGGAGCCCGCAAGACCATGCTCAAGTAGAAGAGAGTTCCATGGTCACCTTGTTTACCACAGCCTTCGGTCTCAAACGATGCTTCCCGTTAGCGAAGCAGCGATTACCGGAGACGCCAGATTCGCCGGATATCCGCCTCTCACGCTTCACACGTGCGGGCAGAAGCATCCAAAGCCCCCGGATAACGTGCATCCGGCCGATGGATGTCGTCCTTCCTAATTGTAGACGACGGTATGGACGAGTCAGCCCTGGAACAGTTCATGGGTGATCTCACCGGTTCCAGCCATGCGGGTCCCGCACGCATTTGCGTGACACCGGGGATCTTTCCAGGGCTGATTCATCAATCCCGACATTAATTTCCCCTCTCTCTCTCTATATATATATATATACACACGAGTAAAAATCAAGAAATCATTTTGAATTTTCACCGTACAGTAATTACTTTCTTCTCATTTATTATCACTTTCATTGACATCCGTGCGATAAATTCAGCTTAAATATTATTAATCATCGTATTAATAAATTTAAAAAATACACCTTATTACTTTCATCAATTATTTTATCTACCATTTTTAATTTTTTTTTAAGGAATATTATTATAAATTCGAGTATTGACAGCTTCGGGCTACCAGTCAACTAATAAAAAAACTTACAGGTTCTTAAGAAATGCAGGAATATTAGTGACAAATTTAGATTTAGAGAGATAAATCTAATAAATTAATAATTTCAGAGGGATTTATGTGTAATTTTGTATTATAATATATATATGTAATATATAATTTGAATCGAAATCCTCCGGCCCGCACGATTCTCGACGCCCTGTTCCCCGTGGACCCCTCTTGCCTGCTCTCTCTCTGTCTCTCTCTCCCTCTCTCTCTCTCTCAGGCTTATTATTTCTCATCATTAAGAGAAGCTCGCACGCCCAATTAATACTCTACCCTTCACTCCACCCGCCCCATCCACAATCTCTCTCTCTATCTTTCTCTCTCTCTCTCTCTCTTTCTCTTTGCAACTCCATCTCCTGCTTCACTCCAACAAATCGGCCAAAGCCAGGAAAGCAGCAAATGGGGAGGCAATGCACCATCATGGTAAGCCCATGGTGGATCCGTTGTCGCGCCTTCTCAGTCTCAGCTTCACTCGTTTGTGCTCTCACCTTCCTACACCACTTCACTTGCGCCTTGACTCCTGATGGTAACAACACTTCTTCTTCTTCCTCCTCCTCGTGGAGAAATGGAGTGAGTGAATGAGTGTGGGTTGGCAGGGGAAGCTCTGCTGGAACTCAAGCTGGGCTTCAGCGACTCCAAGCAGCTGCTGCGGAGCTGGCGGCCCACCGATCCCGACCCCTGCTCCTCCTGGCTCGGCGTCGCCTGCCACCTCTCCGACCTCACCGTCCGCTCCATGTTTGCTCTCTCTCTCTCTCTCTCTCTCTCTCTCTCTCTCTCTCTCTCTCTCTCTTCTTTCCGCTGCGTCTTCTCTACCAGTGTGCTCCTTCTGATCCCTCCCTGTTCTGTGGCAGTAACTTGCCCTACATGCAGCTCGGCGGCATCATCTCCCCCAGCATCGGTCGGCTCCGAAGGCTTCAGAGGCTGTAAAACCCATTGCTTTCTTCCCCTTTTTTTGTCCTCCTCAAGACATCTTTGAATGCGTATGATACCTTGATTGCAAGCAGATATAGCACTGGAATAGGAAAAAAGGCTGCTTTTTTAGTTTTCGGAACTTGTTTCAGTCGCCATTCCAAATAAGATATATTAAACAGTGTTCTTCTTCCCTAACATTCAAACACATTACTTGGTGAAACAATTATTACAAGGATTACTTTGGCAGGGCGTTGCATCAGAACAGCTTGCACGGGCCCATTCCACCTGAGATCAAGAGCTGCACTGAGCTCAGAGCACTGTATGTTGCTTTTTTATTGTCTCTCCATCTCTGTGTATGTGTGTTTTGTCCTTTTACTGTGTTTAGTTATTGATGGTGTCCATTTGATTATTGTTTATTGGTTGCGAGAATATGCTACATTGTGTTCTTCAATGATGTCCACTTGATTATTTGCTATTGGCTGCATCAATCTGCCGCATTTCCTTCCTTTCTCAAGGTATCTGAGAGCTAATTACCTTCAAGGAAGCATTCCACCTGAGATCGGAGAACTTGTGCACCTCACCATCCTGTACTTTCTCTAATCTCTTGCTGCTCTTCTGCTCTGTGATTGTGCTTTTTCTCAGTTTTTTGTGGACGATGTGGAAAAATGTAGGGATTTGTCGAGTAATCTGTTGAGGGGTGCGATTCCTCCGTCCATCGGTCATCTGTCTGAACTGCGCTTTCTGTGAGTTTTTTGATGCAACTATTGTTGGCTCACCATCTTCTTTTTGTGAATGTAAGCTGTTTGACTCTGATCCTTTCATCTGCAGAAATCTATCAACCAACTTCTTCTCTGGTGAAATTCCAACTGTTGGAGTCCTTGGAACTTTCAGAAACACTTCGTGAGTCATACTTCATCTCTTTCTTTCCTCCTCTGACCTGGCATCATTTCAGAAGCACATCGTCGAAAGATTTAAATTAGCTGAAGTACAAATTTTCTTTCGGCAAGAAGTTTCCTGTCACTTATCTCTGAGTGTTTATGTTCATGTAGCATACCTGTAATACAAATTTGCAAAGTTAATGCAGGTTTGTCGGGAATCTAGAACTGTGTGGCTTGCCAATTCAAAAAATTTGTCGTGGTACATTGGGCTTTCCTGCAGTGCTACCACATGCCGATACTTTTGCTTCTTCAGGCATGTTTCAGAAATGAAACATTTTCCACTCCATTCCTTTTATTTTTCAGAATAATAGGAGGATTGACTGACCATTTTTTCATTTGGCATCCTGAATTTGTCTTCAACCTCCCATGGTAACTTGTCAGGAATCTCATCGATCACACAGAAAAGATCATCACATTTTCTGAATGGGATTATAATTGGTGCTGTGACTACCATGGCCCTTGCATTAGTTGCAATCCTTGGATTCCTTTGGATCTGCTTGTTATCAAGAAAGGGAAAATTTACTGGGAACTACGTAAAAGTTGATAAAGAACTTGTTCAAGATGCCGGTAAGCTATATATTGTGTCACTGCATCTCTCCTATTATCCCTCAAAATGTTAAAACTTAATTGTATTAATTTCAATCCATTTAGGCACCAAGCTCGTCACTTTCCACGGAAACCTCCCATATTCATCCCAGGAAATCATAAATAAGCTGGAGCTACTCGATGAAGACAACATAATTGGCTCTGGAGGATTTGGTACAGTCTACAAGATGGTAATGGATGATAATAGTGTTTTTGCTGTGAAAAAGATCGGTCGCAACCGTGAAGGATCCGATCAAATTTTTGAGAGGGAGCTCGAGACATTGGGCAGCATCAAACACATTAACCTTGTCGATCTTCGAGGCTATTGCAGGCTCCCATCTGCAAGGCTTCTCATTTATGATCACTTGGCCTTGGGAAGTCTAGACCAGTATCTTCATGGTAAGCAACTCTGGCAAGATATTTATTTTCCTTTTTCATGTTAAAAGATCATATATCATAGAGATTTTGAATATTTCTGCCTAAATCAATCAGAATAACCTTTCAAAAGATTTCTTGACTGCTGTTTCTCTATTATGAATGTTACTCTGGGAATTGCATAGTTGCTTAGGACATGACATTGGAATGTATCAATAGATCCAACAAAAAAGGTCAAGATAATGTCTAAAATTTGTGTATCGACTCTAAATTTCTAAATTCAGAAAATAGTGATGAAGAACAACCCTTGAATTGGAACGCACGTATGAAGATTGCTCTTGGCTCTGCAAGAGGATTGGCATACTTGCACCATGACTGCACTCCCAGGATCGTTCACATGGATATCAAATCCAGTAACATTTTACTTGATAGAAGCCTGGAGCCTCATGTATCTGATTTCGGTCTTGCCAAGCTGCTCGTAGACGGTGATGCACGTATCACTACAGTAGTTGCTGGTACTTTTGGCTATCTCGCACCTGGTATGCTACTTCCTTCCTTGCACGATTTCATTCATTTGCATTAGTGTCTTGTGAAAGCTTCATAAAATTTCTATCATAAAAACGAGCTGACCTTAGTATTCTCAGATAATACATACTGTTACATAAATTACTCAGTGTACGATTGTCGATTACTTTGGAGACTCGGGAGACGTCTGTTATGGAAACTTGGCAGAGCTAATCATGAAGCTGTGCTGGTTTAGATCTTAGTTTTGGATTGAAGTTAGGTTAACGAATGCAGTATTCTTTTCTTCTTCTTTTTTTGTGCAAAGAGTAAATGATGACTGGATTTGATGTCAAAGTTTATACCAAGCCAGCTGAAGTCACCCATTGGTTTGTTTGACAAATAGTAGTACTCCTGTGTTCCAGAGTACCTGCAAAATGGACGTGCAACAGAGAAGTCAGATGTATACTCCTTCGGTGTGCTCCTGTTGGAGTTGGTGACAGGGAAAAGGCCTACAGATCCATCCTTCGTTAGAAGAGGATTGAACATTGTTGGCTGGGTGATCAAACACTCCTGTTTCCTTATTCTTTCACCAATCATCATCACATCTTCCATGGAAATCTTGATAGTGGCTCACTTTATATGTACATTTGCAGCTGAATACACTGGGAGAAGGCCATCATCTGGAGGAAATTGTTGATGAAAACTGCAGTAATGTAGATGCCGAAGCAGTAGAAGCAATCCTTGACATAGCTACAATGTGCACAGAGGCCGATCCGGAGGACCGCCCTTCCATGAGTAGGGTCTTGCAGATGCTTGAGGAAGAGATAATGTCACCCTGCTTGAGTGATCTCTATGAATCTCACATGTATATTTAAGTGCATCTTTCTCATGATTTCATGGAAGCATGCTTTTTGTACATAGACACTGCTTGTGAGTGAGGACACTTTCCCCATTAAATCCTAGCTTGAAAGTTTTGTAGTTTAAGCAAAATTTGTGATAGAAGCTTGATGAAGTCATCGTCCCGCGCGGATGTAACGCATGCGGAACAAAAGATTGTCTATACCTGAAACCCAAAGAGGTAGATAGGTAGAGAACAACATGCACACCTGCATGTCTTAGATGATATCATCACACCTGCAAGTCTAAGATGATATCATCTGTTGCAAGTCATATTTGCTGAGCTTTAAGATTGTGGCAGTGGTGCAAAACAAGGGACAAGAGTTGGAGATGCAGCACCCTACATCTTTAGAGTCAAAAAGAAGGCAGTCTTGTGTCCTCTGGGCCATTCCCACCTAACTTTCTAGTCAATGCAGCAACCTTCAAATGATTCAAAGCTCTGCAATGCTTTGCAACATGCAGAATGCAAGGCCCTACATCACATGAACCTGGAACTAATGTCGATGCAAGGCCCTACATCACATGAACCTGGAACGTCCAAAGCCTTCTTCACTGTATCTATCACTGTGTCTAGTATGCATGGCTCTGCACCATGTGAACCAGGAAGTCATGTCTGAAGCCTTCTTCACTGTATCTAGGAACCCTAATCCTAATACGATTATAGTGGGTTGGATAGATGTAAATATCTTGGAAAAGTATATCGTAATTTGATTTATTAAATAAACCAAAATAGAAAAGGGGTCACAAGAACCACACATACTTAGTTTACCCAGTTTTTAAGGTTTTTAAGATTATGTTGGACCAGACCATCCGAAACGGGGCAATCGGCATCTCGATTTGATCTCAGATAGGTAAATATCAACCAGCACAAACCAAACAAGCATTGATATGGACCAAGATAAATGGAAAGAAAATGAGAAAAGTAATGCATGAGAAAGAAAAAATAGAAACCAAAACGACTTGCTAGCTAATCTTTACGACATGCCATATAGCAAAATGAATAATGCATCCACTAATCATTTCAATATCATAATGCATTGATGAAAATAAACGATCATTTTATATTTGATTTCTTTTGCCTATCCCTTAGTTTCTACTATGGTAACTATACAAGTCCCAGACTTTGCAGCAGTACTTACCTAAAGCATCCAAGGGAGATTTAGCCCAACTGAGTACCAACCTGAACAAAGGAATCTTCCTTCAACATTGCTGCGATATATTAAAGGTAGAGGTAAAACACTTGTTTTGACACACAGCCAAATGAGTGTACTTATTAAGAGACTGTAGCCAAATGCAGAACATTTTGACTAGTACAAATCATGGTTCATTACAGCCAGGTCATATGATCATGCTTATGTCTTCTTACATAGACACACAGGATTGTTCGCGGCTTCATCCAAACTGAATAAACATTGATGTTATTGTCTTTTGAGCAAGTTGTCACAAAAGGCTAAGAAAAGTACCTGATTAATCATCAGAACAATAAAATGTCAAAAACTTGAAGATATTGAATATGATTGAAGATTTAAAATTCAGATATGCCAGATAAAAAATAATCACACTGTTTCGGACTCATTAATTGTGCAATTGAGTGGACACAGCAAAAAATATGAAATGAACGATGATGTGACTTCACAATTACTCAAGTTCCAGTGACAACATTTGCCGCGCATAACTTAGTGGTTGTAACTTTGAGTTAACTAGTCATAAATCTGTAACAAACAATAAGTCAAAAAGTATCTTTTAATCTACACTTGACAACCTAATATACTTGGCCCGAGCCCTATTTATACAAGGTATCAAACTAGTAAAAAGTAGAGAGAGATACAGGAAACAGCCAATAAAATCAAAGAGTGACATCCATAAAATCATAGCAAATCCACATGCACAGACTTTCAGCATTTTGCAAATTATCTCTATAGGTAAGCTATCGATATAAGAAAGAAGAATCACAGAGCAAAATACTATTTGATGCAGACACAAACTGTGACCTGAATGATTTCAGTTTCTTTAAGCTGTCCAGCTTGTAATCTGAAAAAAAAATTGTATATTTTAAAATTTTCACCTCTATAATAATACATCGATAACCTTTCTAGACTAGTAACATTTTATTTATATGCTATTAAAACTATATGATGTATAACTGCTAAGAGTTTAAATCTACTTGGGAAGGGTCATACGGTAACTCCCACTTCAGCTCAGGGGTTGGGAGTTTAACTAATTTCAATTGTTGACACTTACAATTAAAATTTGAACTACATGGGTTTTCCTTCAGAAGTAAATAAGTCAAGGACTGGACCTTAAAGTGCTCTGCAGATCATATTCACACAGAAACCATTTCCCCAAATCAACTTGAAATTTCTTAAAAATTAACTGGAGTAGGTTTTCCAACCATGGCGCCTAGCGCTTTTTAAATCACTGTTCCAACCACGCAGGAAACTTCACTCTTATGACCTGATGCTAAATGAATGGACTGCATAGCACCCATAGGAGCAAGCTAGAGACCCCATTCAACAATCTGCTAAAGGTAAAAAGTCAAGGCAAAATTAGCAACCACATTAAAGTTCACATTAATAGACCACAATGCCCCAGCCTTTACAATTATAGGGCTCCTTAAACAAATGCAAAAGGTGAAATTTGAATGCTATGGACTGTTTCCTTTGCTACCATGCACAAAAAGGGGAAGAACTACATGATACCAAAATCTCAAAATAAAATTGCAAAGGCAGAGCAACAGGCATCTGATAAAAGAATCTATCTGATTCACTTCAACCCCATTTTGGATGCAAAAACCTAATTTCTAATGGGATCAAAGTGATCTGTAGATTAATCGGAAGATCCATTCAATTCTTAAGAAATCCCCTGATATCATGGATCCACCCTAGAGTTGATCCACATTTTCACTTTTGTCTCTCAATTTGATCTTTGATATACCAGTTTTCTAGTATCTAAACTATGACCCAGACGTAAGCAGCCCATTTCTCTGCCTACTTCCAATATCCACCGATGGGTGATCCTATAATTGGCAAGTTTATAAAGCTACATGAACCAGAGAAAGAAAAAAGAAAAGTCTAGTGAAACAAAAGGGACTTTATGGCCTTCCATCTTTGGGGTTTGCCACCTTTCAGATCCCCAGTTGATGTTTTCCATATGATTCTGATTAGCTTCTAATTCTCAAATTGTCTCATTACCCGCTTAACGTTTCCTGCATAACAATCACTTGCTAACCTTGTGCTGGATTCTGGTAAGTGGTGACTATAAGCATTTCTATCGCTTCATTGATCCTTGTTTCCTAACAAAATTCGACCTTACAGTTTGTGCACATTCAAGTCATTCCTAGTCAGCTATTCCATAACAATTTCTCATTCAAACGATATCTGATGATCAGAAAGAGAACACCCTAAACCATTCCAAAAAGAATGTACAAGGAATGACAGCAAAGAAAAGCTACAGGATCCATGAAACTAGTTGTACAGAACTTATAAATCATTAAATCCAACTTCAAACAATAATGGAGACCCCATTGACAGAAAGCTGATAGAAAGAAGTATTAGATTGTGATATAAGGTCTAACTCGGTTAGACCAGTAAGACGATTTCCAGGTTAGACATAACATTAAGAGCACAAAAAATGATATGACATTGAAATTTCATAATATGTACATCAATACACACACACACATACAGAGTCACAGATAGAACCCCATTTATTGTCTTAATATAACACAATGAAAATAGATCTCAAGAAGAGAGTAAGGTCTTTAACAAGGCTTAGAGATTACTCGGCCGCAGACAATTTAGTTTCTTTGGCATCAAGACTCCAGTTTTGGACTAGTCACCAAAACCCTAGATTATGGTCTCGGAGAGGTCAATTTCGATCAAAGGTTATTCATACATTTAAAGTTAGATGACAAACTAATGACTAAATTGCACAACCTAATTTTGGCAATCAGGGATTGAGTATCATAACTAGGTTCCACCAGTAAACACAGAGAAAACGCTAAATAACATTAAGAACGCAAAATCAGGTATCACATCAGGAAGTTATATGAAAGAACAGAGCAATCCTCGTTTCTCAACTTCATAGAAAGTCGTCTGAAGAGAGATCATAAAATGGAGTTAGATCTTCACCTAACCATAGAGATTACTACCTAAAGCAGTGCCTACCACACCCAATATCCGCAAGCAAAATATGATATTTAGCCTATAGATTCTAGTTCGGACTTGCAACGAAACCTAGAATAGGATCTCGACCAGAGAGCCATAGATACATAGGGAGCGACGGGCTGAGGGCGTTATTGAGTCCTAAAAATCTCTACTTTATTATATAGATAAAGAAAACCCTTGCAAACAAAGAACCAGAATCGAATCCGTCGTCGTTCCAAAAAGAAGAAGAGAAGAGATGAAGAGGGTCGGGGTCATACCGATGGATGGACCAGATCATTTAGAGGACGAGCGGGAGGGAGGGACATCGGAGGGCTCGTCAAGGAGGAGGTCGTCGTAGGGGTCGCGGCGGCCGAATGCCTGGCTGATCTGGGGGTCGCTTCTGATCTGGGCGTTGAAGCGATCGAAGGTCCAGAAGCCGTAGGGGCGGAGGGGGAGGCTCCAGTTGGCCTTTGTTTTCTCGCACCGCTCCCGCATCTCGTAGATGTGCTTCCGCTGCGCCTCGTCCCGCTTCCGAGGGTCCTCCATCATCCGCAGGATCAGATTCTCCGCGAATTCCATCACGAACCTCATCCTGTCCTTCTTGATCCTTTCCTAACTCTCCCTTTACCTGCAACGGATGTAGATGGTGATCGAGTATTCTTCTCCTTCCAACCTTCTGCGATACTAACGCCAGGTGAGCGCGTCGATTCATCATATATCAGAGAAGACGAACCCTAATCATCGTCGTCACGTTCTCTCTCGTGGCTCACACGTGACGATGCGTTCGTGTGGGCGCCTCCAATACCGTAAGCGACTCACGAATGGACACGTAAGACGAGAAAGTTATTGGGACGATTCGTCGGTACGCGCTTGTAATTTAGGTATTTTATTCCATCATAAAGTGATTGCATTCCTGAATAATATTACTAACTCTCCATGATTTCAAGAGATTTAATATATATATATATATATATAAAGTGATAAAATATTTCCTGAATAATATTGCTAACTCTCCATGATTTCAAGAGATTTAAGGAATTGGTCCCAACCTATGAAGGTTGATGATATTGTACCATAAATGAAGGAAAAATATAATTAACATAGAAATGCATTGTTAGTTTGTCATGTGAGAGGAGCATTACTCTCGAGGCCCAAAAGAGATGGCTCAAGCTCAGTTCATACATCAGCTATAGGATTTGGATATCGAATACTGCATAACTCCAACCAAAGTCACTACCGAAATAGTGTTTGATAGGGTTAAGTTTTGATGTTGCAATCTCATCTCCAAGAGGATGTCTCTTTCGTGGACAATATTACAATCTGTGTTTGTCTTCTAAAAAGTGCTGAAGGAGCCGATGTAAATAATGCCCAGGATTGTTGGATGTCCTCTTGGGGTGGGTAAGAGTCTATCTCAGTCAATCCATGGCTGAGAACAAAGGAAGGAACACAGACTTTTACTTGGACAACAGCAGTACATCAAATGAAAATTACACAGGTCCTTATAAAAGAGACCAAATGGAAACCTCTCTGAACAAAGGTCGAGAGAGATGACAACACAAGACCAACAAGTTTCACAGGATCTCTGGTCATACAAGAAAGAATTCGAGAAATGGGTACTTGGCATCCATATACAAGCTCAATACCCAGTCATTATGGTGTTATCAATTCCATTTCTCTTTGAGTTTCAGGTCATGCAACTTCAGTGGAGATGCAATGCCTCTTGCCGCCTGCCCAAAAGACTCAGCACTGTGGCTGCAATATGTCTGGAGGAAAGTCCAGCTGCTTCAAATTGATCCTGTGGCGATCCATGGTCGATGTATCGGTCTGGTAGAACCATGGACCTCAGCTGCAAGAACCCAAGTCAAATCAGTATTTGAGGAGGAGAAAGTGAAGAAAATTTTGATTCAGATCAGTAGTATGTCGTATATGCTTGAGGAGAAAAAGATTTGCCTTTATGTTTTTATCCAGCAGGCCACTCAAGCCAAGGAAGTGAGTGACGTGTGATCCGAAACCTCCAATGGAGCCCTCCTCCACTGTGATCAGGATCTCATGCTCATTTACCAGTCTCCTTATGAGCTCCACATCCAGAGGTTTACAGAACCGAGCATCAGCCACTGTGGGGAAAATTCCATGCGATCTCAGTGAGTCTGCAGCCTTCAAGCATGTCTGGACTATCGAACCGTATCCAAGGATGGCCACCCTGTTTCCTTCTATCAGAACTCTTCCCTTCCCGATCTGTTGAAAGAATTAACATGAATGAATCAAGTTGCTAATTGGTTTTACTTGCAAAAACCATTGTAATTCTTCAAAACTCAATGACGAGATGGGGGCACACCTCAAGAGGGGTGCCTTTGTCGTTTGGAGGAAGGCCCACACCGACTCCATTCCCCCTAGGGAATCTGAAGCAGCTCGGTCTGTCATCGATCGCCGCCGCTGTTGCAACCATGTGCATCAGCTCGGCTTCATCGGCTGGGGCCATTACGATCATGTTGGGCAAGCATGCCATGTACACGATGTCGAATGCTCCACAGTGGGTAGGTCCGTCAGCTCCGACAAGGCCAGCTCGATCCAGTGCGAACCGGACGGGTATCTTTTGTAAGTCCACATCATGAACCACCTTCACATACGGAAAGTTCAGCAATTAGATCACGAGGCTACAGCAACATCTATGGTCTGAAGACCTTGTGTGCTTTGTGCTCGATTTTACCTGATCATATCCTCGTTGCAGAAATGATGAGTAGATGGCACAGAAAGGCTTGAGGCCCTCGGTGGCCAAACCAGCTGCAAAGGTGACTGCATGCTGCTCTGCAATTCCCACATCAAAGCATCTTTCAGGAAATTTGTGCTGAAAATAGTTCAGCCCTGTCCCACTACCCATGGCAGCATGAACGGCGACGATTTTGTCATCAACCTGGGCTTCTTTAATAAGAGTCTCTGCAAAGTATTGAGTGTAGGAAAGGGTGGATGATTTTGATTTGAATTGCTTCCCAGTTTTTGGGTCAAACTTCACAACACCTGCAGCAAGCAAAACATGTTTTCTTCATGGGAATCTGGAAAATGATTGGTCCATGGATAGAAGAGAAAACAAACAAACAATCTCACCATGCATTTTGTCAGCAGCAGACTCAGCAGGGGGATACCCCTTGCCCTTCTCCGTCACAATATGGATAAGAACAGGCCCCGGAGCAGGCAAAGACTTCACCTTCTCAAAGATGGTAACCAAGTCTTCCACATCGTGCCCATCTACAGGCCCAATATAATACAAACCAAGCTCCTCGAACAATGAATACCCTGTAGCACTCATCATTCCACGAGCATATTCATCCACCTTTGCAGCAATGTCATGTGTCTGCCCACCAATCTGCTTCGTGATCTTCTGAACCACAGAAAGAACGATTCCATCAGAATCTATCATTTAGATATAATGTTCATCCTTCAATACTGACAAAAAATCCATGACTTTTGGAAAAGAGTTTTAGCTTTTGAACAGTTGAATTAGTCTAAGAAGCCACCAAAGGAACAAAAGCTCCAGAGGTAAGTTTTCCTATCTCCTTTGCTGAACAGATCACAGTATCACACATGGTCTACACTGATCTACTTAGAACAGCTTAAATAATAAGCATTTGATCAGACATTTTCTTTCGGTAAATACAGGGAAATTTCTACATAGCAGAATTTTGAGAATCAATTATGACACACATATAGGCATACACGGAAGTGGTTCATATAGAAAGAGCCTTACCGGTTCAGCTTTCTCAATACAATTAAATGCAGCACTAAAAGGAAGAACAGTTGAGTAAAACAAAAGAACGACATTTACTAAAACATGCTACCTTGGCGGCTTCACGGAGCTTGCGCAGCTTAGTGCTCGATTGAAGCTTGGTGAGGGCCTTACTCAGCGCACCGACAGGAGTGGCTGGTCCATCAAGTGTTGCAGTCGGTAACGAAACTTGTTTATTATCATTCAACACGATAATAAGGTTGGAGTCCAAGTAGCCAGCATTGTTCATGGCCTCATAGGCCTGGCCAGCAGTCATGGCTCCATCGCCAATGACAGAAATAACATGATTCTTCTTCCCTAGCAGATCTCTTGCAACAGCCATTCCTGCCAACACATCCGATAAAAACAAACGATGGGTTACGGTTTACATGTTATATTAGCTCAAAAGAAGTTAAACAATATGAGAAGTGATCAAAATGAGACAGCAAGAAAGAGAGAAAACTGAGGGGAGCAGGCGAGCTTACCTAGCCCCGCAGAGATGCTTGTGGAACTATGGCCAGCACCAAAGGCATCATAGATGCTCTCGTCTCTCTTGGGGAATCCGGCAAGCCCTGCGGTCTGCCTGATGGTATGCATCCTTGACCTTCTCCCCGTCAATATCTTATGAGGGTAGGCCTGCTCTTCATCCAATTCCTATTCAGTATCCATTTCGTAGAGCAGAAGTACAATTTCTTTGCCTACTACTAAAAGAGGAACCTGACCTGATGGCCGACATCCCAAATGATCTTGTCCTCGGGGGCATCGAAAACATGATGGAGAGCTACAGCCAACTCCACCACTCCCAAGCTCGAACTCAAGTGGCCGCCAGTCTTGGCCACAGCGAACACGATTTCTGCTCTGAGCTCAGCCGAGAGCTGCTCCAAATCCTGTAGAACAGAAATTTTGCCACCAAATGAATCATAAAGTTGCAACCTTTTTGCCCCATTTCGATCGATCACAGAACAACAAGACCACCGACAAGTCATTGCATCAAGCAGAGATCTCGAATTACCCGCGTGGAGAGGTTCTTCATATGAATCGGGTAGTTGATGCTATCCAGCAAAGGGGTTGCTGGCTTCTCCCCCGAGTAATCGATCTTCCACCCACTCTTTTCCTTCGTAATCATCACCTTCCCATCGCCGCTTGCTCCACCCGCCCTCACGCAAAGCTAAAGAGGAGAAACAAACCACGAAACTCTGAGCACGGCGGAGGCCAAGATGCACGTAGAATCAACGCGGAAACCAACTTTCGATGGCAAAACTCGAAAATGGAACCCGGATAGAAGGAATCGAAGTGTTCTACCTGTCTTCTGCCGTTTGCGCTCGAGCTTAGAGCTTTAAGGAACGGAGCAGCAGAGGCAACCATGAGAGACCTTGCTTCCACCATTGTGAGTACGAGAAAGAGAGCGGGAGGACGCTTCGATTAACAGCGTGAGAGAGAGAGAGAGAGAGAAGGGTCTGATGGAGGTTGGGAGCCAAAGGTGCGACCTTTAAATAGAAAGGCGGTGGAAACTCCCGCAACGTTTCAATGGCGACAAATCGGCGATAAATCGACGCTTTATCTCTTAGATTAGCAAAGCATTAACGCGGCAACGGTTCGCGAGCGGCTCAAGGTGGCCCTGAACCGGTTTGCAGTAGACCGGACCAGCCGTGAGCTCTATCTCAACCAATTAACTCAGCTAATAGCCTAAACTCGAACCCGACTCGGATACCTAATTTGCATCAAATCTGATCAGACTCCGAACCCGATTTAAATGTCAGGAGCATGAAATAATTATAATAACATAGACAATATATGATGATGATGATAAGATGTTGTACATGAAGTTGGTCTAACACACGTTGCTTGTAAGCAACAAAATGTATAGATGATCCAATACTAAAACAGTGTTACAAAGCTAAGGGGTGTCCTTTCATTACTGTACAAACAAAGATACAGTGCATATGTGCATGCATTAATTAGTAATATATTTGTTTGAGGGGTTTAACCCTATCATCATAATTGAGTAAGAACAACTAGTATTTTTTTTGTTTGGTAGGTTAGTTTCAACTTTCTTGAAGAGATTTAGATCCCTAAATTCTTGATTATTTTAGTCATTTTATTATTGATAAAAGGAAAAAAAATTATAAGGTCGAAGAATATTAATAAAATAAAAACGATACGATATGCTTGATAGGATAGAGGGGGAGGAATGAGCGAATGGCACAAACTATAAGACTATATTTATGAACTAAATATTATTATCACCTAGATTATAAATAAATAAATTATTAAGATTATATAAAAATAACATAAAGATCATTAAATAGGTAAGTTGAAGTTCAATTTTTATAACCCTCCTATTTTACAAGTAACATATCATGAGACTTGTCCACTAAAATTTTTCTTCCGTCTATATATGATTTATGACGTAAATAAATATGAATCGATGATATTGAACTCGATTTAGATATTCATATGAATTATTCGTGAACTATACTCAATCTCGAATTTGATTCACAAAGTATGTGATCAAGATTTCACATGTGATCTCTTCTCCTCGATTTTTTTTTTCTCAATTAGCGTTATTCTTGTACCTCATGCATTTTCTATGTGTTTATGATAATTTTATACTATTTGTTCAACCTTTTCTATAAGAAAAATAAAAAGGAGAAAGATAAAAAATTCTTATGTTTTTGTGAAGAGATGAAAAAAAGGAGAAAGATAAAAAATTCTTATGTTTGATGAAAGACTTTGTGAAGAGATGAGACAATAGGATTAGTTCGTATCCTTATTTATTCTCTCTTATATATCAAGGTTCTTCTCATCTTGAAGTCAACATAAAAAGGAGATTGATTTGATATGTATACAGAAAGAGATGGTTAGATTAATCAAAACCAGTACTCAATAAAAATAAAAATAAAACCAAACTCTTGTCAATACGAAATTCGAGGATGATCGATTCATAGACTCAAGCCTATCAAAATAAAATCCTCATCATTCTTCAAAGTGCATTAACCATGATAGCTATCCTCTTATACTACATAAACCCAAAATCAATGCCTTATCTACAACACTGATCCCAAGGGTAAGCTTGTTAGTTTCATGCTTGCAAGACTCCAAAAACCAGTGGAACGAGGAGGAAAGTTAAAGAGTGAGACAAGGTCATGGGGCTCCACTAAATGTGTAACACATTGCACTCAGGTAGCAACAAGTTGTGAAACCCATGGTGGCTGTAAACTTCTTGGCTGCTGCTCCTGTGTCCCCCCCACCTTCTTCCGAGGACTTTCATTCTTATATCATGATTTAGAGTTTTTAAGTCAGTGAAATGGGACTACCACATACGTTGTCTGACTAACACATACTGTTCTTTGCACCCCAAAGAGAGAGAGAGAGAGAGAGAAGAGAGAGATCAATATGTCTTCTCCTGTCCCTTTTGTTATTAAATGCCATAATGTGGGCGCTGGGGCACAACCTGTGGCCAGAAAAAAGTTTTGTGACTGCACTCAAGAGACATGATTTGACAAATGCATGCAGGCAGTCACTGTCTTCAGAATACTGATATGATTTGCCTTCTTAGGTACACACGAATAACATGCTTAGCTTTGGCAAACAATGATGAGGAACCACCACCTGACAAAGGATTGATTGAAGGCTAAGATTTAACCTTGCGAGGTGGCCATGAGTCCAGCAATTTAATGAGTTGAAGATAAGGCTGGTGAGTAAATTACAAGTTTTAATCTGTTTCAAAGTGGATTGAGAGGATGACTTGAATGCAAATAATTAGGTATGGTTGATATTAGTAAATAAGAATTAAATAACGAAAATGAGATCTTTGATCTTGCTATTTTACCATCAAAAGCAAAATTTTGATCAATTAAGTTACTTGACTTGTTAAAAAAGAGATATATATATATATTATGGATATCAGATAGGTTAGTTGATGTATTATTACTTTTTTTTTATAATGAATCATCCGAATCAAAATAAAGATGAATATTAAGAATACATAAAACATGATATAATATCAACAAATATTAATGGGCGAACCGTCCGACGCATATTTTACGCACCCTTTATTTTAAATGTCCCATCAATAATAAGATGTTTTATGGATTAGATAATATGTCGAGATCGTTCTTAAATATATTTATAATTAACTTTTATTTTATGGGTCATATAATTTGGACTCATATCTCGAATGATGTTTGGCATGAGTCACATGTCTAATGTTATCTTATGTTAGACGGTCATATGTCACACCCTCCATTCTAAATGTCTCATCAATAATAAAAATGTTCTATGGATTAGATAATATGTTGAGATCATTCTTAAATATATTTATAATTATCTTTTATTTTATGGGTCATATAATTTGGATTCCTATGACATCTCGAATGTTCATTGGCATGACTCACATGTCTAATATTATCTTAATGTTATATGATTATATGTCTATTCATATCGTGTCTCACGAACTCTACACCAAGTCAAACATGGACATTAGTTCGTGTCTCCTAAAATTAAAATGAAATGTAAATAAAAATATACAAAAAAATTAAAGGCCAAGGAAGGAGGTTGCAAGAGTTTGATGTGTTACCAATCTTTTGTGCTCCATGATCAATCCTCAAAATTAGACATTAGGATTATATATATATATATATATATATATATATATGTCTTAAAATGATTACTAATTTATGTTTAGGCTTCGATTAAAGTATGATCTTTTTTTCTAATGTGACTTTAGGATCAACGAATCATCGACATCGACATCGACATCGACATCGACATCATATCATTTTTGTCTTTAGTTTATATGGTATGTCCCTCTCACACGAGCAAATTGTATTTGAAACATGTTTCAGCAATGCTGCACTGTATATAAATCTTGCAGATCTGGAAACATGATAACAATCATATTGAAATGATCCATGACTTGGTGAAGCACTAACTGGCCATTCAAGGAACAGTTTGATCATTGCGAAGATCTAAAACATATGGAAGGAATCACTGCTCGAAATTGTTCGGTACTCTTTCAACTCATCCTCATCAGCCATCTAAGATAGGGCACATTTTGATAACTTACCCTTCAACCATTATTTACAACCACATCCATCCGAACACAATGTTACCTCGCAAAAGTCGGAACGATGCAGCCCAAGCACAATGTCACCCGGCAAAAGTCAGGACGGCACCGCCCGAGCACAGTGCTACCCTGCAAAAGTCGGGACGGCACCGCCCAAGCACAGTGTTACCCCGCAAAAGTCGCAACGGCACCGCCCGTGCACGGTACCATCCCGTAAAAGCCAAGATGATGCCACCCGAGCATGGTATCATCCCACAAAAGCCGAGACGGTGTCGCTCGAGCACAGCGCTGCCTCGCAAAAGTTGGGTCGACAACCATAAATATGATAAGTACGGGCGGTCTTCGAATGGATAGATATAAAAAGCCCCTCGTAGGGCCAACAGGAGAGATAAATTTTTGGTCACTCAGTTCTAACAAGATCTTCGGAGGGGTCAAAGTCGGGAGCCCATTCCCGACCCCGACCGATGTGCAGGGACCGAAGGCCAAAAAGCAGGCGGTTAGCCCGAGGGAGTCTCTAAATTTGAAGCCAGAGCCCAAGCCTGACCCTATTGGACTATAATCTTCGCCGACCAAATGCCGACGTGAATGATCTTGTATATCTGAAACTGAATCTAAGTCGTGTCAGCTCACTTTATGATGGTGTAAAGGATCCCTACCAAGAAGAAAGAAATTACGTCCGAAGCACTAAGAGTTAGAAGGCAGTCAAAATATAGTCATAGTTTCTTTATAGTGGGAACAATTTCACATGATATATATATATATATATATAGAGAGAGAGAGAGAGAGAGAGAGAGAGAGAGAGAGAGAGATCAACCAATTCAAAATGAGCAAGGAGTTGCCAAGATTTCTCCTTGTGCTGTGTTAAATGTTTTACTCTCAATGTACTTCCCTTGGGAATTGCTGAGATGGATGAATCAAATACTTCTTTAAATATCCCTTCTTAAAATATAAAACTTGTAGTTATGAACACTTGACAATTTCATATACAAGCCAAAAAGGAAAAAAATAAAAGAAGTAAAAGATTATATTGATTTTAGTAGGTCTCATACTTGTGGTGAAGTATGAAATCAAGATTCCTCTCTAGGAGTATTTTTGCAGTTAAAACATAGGTCTCTACAATGGTCTTTATACCACCCTATTTTTAGACAAGGATGACTTTGATGCTCCCCTCCATGGGCTTGAATTGGTTTTGATTTGTGGGCTTATACTAATTATGTTTTATGGGCTATAATTGAATTCAATTTATCTTGCACACTTCTTGAGGTTAAGAATAACATGAAGCTATTCTTTAATTAGTTTAATTTTAAAATTAGTTTAGTCTAATTTTTATTGAGTTGGGATTCCCCTTCAAAAGTTGTGTGCAATTAAACTAGACAAAGTTTGAACCAACTTTAATTGGTTTTAGTGGAGTCTTGTGTGGGATTCATATATATTTTTTGATAATTATTTTAAAAATAAAATATAATTTTTTAATATAATTACTCAATTACCAATTATACTCTTATTTTTTAAATATCTTATTTCATTTATCAATCGATCATCTTCACAAGCATCCATGTCGAACCTTAATTGCATCGCTTGTTGTTGCTTGATGAAAAGAAAGACATCGTTTGTCATTGCTTGTCGCTTGATGCTCGTTGCTAGTCACTCAATATCGCTTGTTGCGACGCTCGTTATTATAATTTAAAAACATATTTATATTTATTTATGTACGGATATTTTCGAAATATTAAGAAATTATAAAATGAGATGGTGTAAATAGTAAAAATGGATCCAATTTGTGAGTTTCCAAGTGCTTACAACTGGGTTCGCAGGGTCTTGTATCAGGGGCGTCAGATTCCGATCTGATGGACTGTAACGAAGGAGCTACTTAACCATGGCTCGCCCGAGAGACACTGGACCAAGCAATAGAGATCGGGAAACACAAAGGAAAGACGCGGTGTGCTTCATGGCGAAGTAAACCCTCACCGGCTTCTTTGCCTCGGTCATGTCTGTTTCCTAGATCGGCGATCCTCTCTCCTCTACCTCCGCGTGCAAAGGCGGCCATCACTTTGCGCCTCTTCCCTTTCCGACGGTGCGTCTCTCTCTCCGGTGCATCTTCCCCTCCATCCCTCTTTCTTCCTTCCCGCTGTAGCTCTCCCTCTTTCTCCTCCTCGTCCGTTGCCGCCCCCAGCCGAGTCTCCCCGACAGCCCCCCTCCCTCTCCCTCTTCCTTCTCCTTCTCTGTGCTTCTTCCCACCTCACCCCTCTCCCGCTGTTTCACTCCCTCTTTCTCCTCCTCCGTGGCCACCCCAGCTGCCTCCCTGACAACCCCTAGCCCCTTCCTCTCCCTTTGTTCTTCTCCCCCATCCCCCCCCTCTTCTTCCCTCCTTCTGCCTCTCTCCTTCTTTTTCCTCCTCCTTCGCGGCCCCTTCCCGAGCCTCCTCGACAGCCCCCCTCTCCGCCGCTCTCTCTTCTTCCAAGCAGAGATGCCGCACCTCGCCGAGCCTCCTCGATAGCTCCCCTCTCTCTCTCTCTCTCTCTCTCTCTCTCTCTCTGCTTCTTCCTCCGATGAGCTTCCTTCTTCTCCCGGCAACGTCCCCTTCTCTACTTCTTTCTCTCCATGAATTGTTTTAATTATGGTTAATAATGGTTAAATTTTGTTAATACTAGTTTATGAATTGTTTAAAGGACTGAATTTGTCTAGTATTTTCAATTGTCGCTGTTTATAGATGATTAAATGAATGTAATTTGATATCTTAATGGTAATATTTTGAATATGAAACTCGTGTAGTGTCTAATTTTTGTTTTAATATTTATCTTTCTTCTTAATTGTATTTTTATAATTTTTATATTGACGGGCGTCTCACTTAGCTCGCATGAGTGCCTAACCCCTTTGGAAGTTCAGAACTTTCGTGCCTTTTAGTGCATAGCACCTTCGACAACTCTTGTCTTACATGACATCTTATTGGATGCCATATCAATGGCATATATCACACCTCAAAGATTTACAATTATAGGATGGAAAGATCAGGAGTAAGGACAGTCCTATGTCTTTGTTTCTTTTAACCTAGAATTTATCAAACTGTTATATTCTTTAATTTTCTACAATTGAGCTATAGACTTGTTTCTTAGCTATTGGGTTGGTAGATATGGGATAAAGTTTGGAGCCAACTTCTGTGATAGAGTAGATCCACTAAAATATTGAGCAGTGGTGTAGCATCAGTTCCTATTTCCAAATTAGCATTTTCTTTCGACCCAATCTTTTCTTTTTTCCTCCTCATCCATCCAGGTAAGACAAGAAAATATCACGATCTGATATGAACATTAAAATATTGTATTGTCAAGTTCTGTTTTCAAGTGTTTGTCAAATTTATAAGTGGATGAATTTATTGATTGGTACCAGAGGATTTTGATTTCTCTGTTTCTTGCTCTCCATGGTAACAAGATTGAGAATGATCCAAAGTGTGACCAGAAATTTGTCCAGTGTGATGAGGATAAAGGCACCTGAATCTTCAATGCTAGGCTTGAAAGCCGTTCTGACAATGTGGACATAAAGATGGAATATTAATTCCTCTCAACAGAAGAAGGCTGGATGGTTTGGAACAGAGGATAAAAATTTGGGGATGTGGGGATGAATTTTAATGGTTTTGTAGAAAAATCTAAGATTCCTTACCTGAGTACAAGAAGTAATGATGCCATCTTCATCCTAGGATGTCGATGAAGTCTTTAACAGGCATATACTCTTGAGCATGTGATGGATAAATCATAGAAACACATCCAAACCAAAATTTAGGACAGCATTCAGGACTATGAATTCTTGGTCTACTTTGTTTAATTTTAAGACTTCTTTGAGCTGAATCCAGATGGATTAAGCACTTGAATCAGCCATATAAATGTATAAGCATTTTAAATAATTTACTGATCAGAACTACCTTAATTTGATTTATGGATTCTTTTAGAAAAAAAATGCATCTAGGTAATGTATGGATTGAAATAGTGAAATTATTGGTAAAATTTATCAAGTACTGCTTGAGTACCATTTAAATATCGACCTCTATAAAAACTACAGGTTTCATGACATCACATGCAGATATTACACTTAGACAACTGAAATTGCTCTGACGAGCCATAAGTCCCAATAATTGGAGAATATTGTGATGGTTAAACAGTAAAATTAATAGTTTTGTTCCAACAAAGCAATTGCTTATTTCTACATACTATCATTCCTACTTTAATTAGCTGGCTTCTTTGTTGTTTGCAAGCTTTCTTTACGTTCTCTAAGACAGTGATTGAACATGAGTTAAATAAGAATGTGCAAGCTTCTCTTGAACTCTGAAGAAGTAAATAGTCAAACGACTTTTACTTCCAAGTGCTTGTTTGATTCAGCAGGCTGTTGAGAGAAGTAGGGCATTCTTTACAATACAATGGTTAAAAAAATTGAAACTCAACTCCATTTGAGAATCCATTCTTTTTCTTTTTTTCTCTTTACAATTAATAGTTTTCATAGTGATGTTTATTGTATTTAATGCATATTAGATATAAAATAGTTAACATGGTCTTGAATTATATGGATCTTTGGCTTATAGATGTGAGCAAGAACCATGTAATTTACAATAAAATGTAGGATCTGTTACTGATTTGTTTTACAGTATCATTAACTGTTTATTTGTTGTGGAATTCTGAGTTTTAAGCTCCACTGAAAATTTGCTGCATTCAAATCTATTCAATTTTGCCGTTTACTCCAGCTTTTTGAAGTATGGTCAACATAAACAGATAATTGACACTTATTGAAATCTTGTTTTATGTCACATGATTGGCACTTTTTGAAAACTTGTTTTAGGTCACAGCTGATTTTACAAAATTATGTGATCATTTACCAGTCTTTTTATTGAGTTCTTTCCAAAATTGACTCCATCTTGATGATAAAGTGGAGAATTTTTTTTATTTGCCTAAAAAAAGAAAAAAAGGTCATGTAACAAGACTTTGCTTAAATTTTAAATTAAGCCAAACTTTTCCTTTTTGTCTGTGCATCCTATGACACTTTGTTCATCACCGAGTTAATGATCATAGGTTGCTAAGTTTCCTTGATCTTCAGACATGTACAATAATTTGGGCAATCAGGCTGGGATGCAAGGACCCACGACCAATCCTCCGCCCAATCCATTTGGCAATGCATTCTATGGAGCTGGATCTGGACTTATTCGAGGTGGCCTTGGCGCATATGGAGAGAAATTCTTGGGCTCAAGTTCTGAATTCATGCAAAGTAATGTAAGAAACTATATCTATGGTAACACATAGAGTAGTTATAATAAATGGCTGATGATTTCTTATATTTCATGTGTATGTTCATAAGCATTTGTTAGTCATATGCTAACATATGGGCTCTGATGAAACAGATAAGCAGGTATTTCTCCAACCCTCAATATTATTTTCAAGTGAATGACCAATATGTGAGGAACAAATTGAAGGTCATATTGTTTCCATTCCTACACAGGGTAAATTGACTATGTTTTGTTATCTTCAGTTTCTACTCTTTTTTATTTCAATCAGATTATACCAAAAGGATTCTCTTTTTTTACCCGATGTTACAATCTTTCCAGGGCCACTGGACTAGAATAACTGAGCCAGTTGGAGGCAGGCTGTCTTATAAACCCCCAATATATGACATAAATGCCCCAGATCTATACATTCCTTTTATGGCATTTGGAACCTACGTTGTTATAGCAGGCTTTTCGTTTGGTCTTCTTGGAAAGTAAGTCTTGCCTTGGCCTTATTAATACATGCCATTGTCATAAAAGATTTAGATACCGGTCGCATTGATACATACTGGTTGCAATTTACAATGCCGACTATTGGTTGTTATGGGACCATATGGCTAAGTTCGGATGAGTATTCATTTTTTATTATCTCTGAGTGATGTCGAGCAATACGGATCGGTATACTATCCAGGATACTAATACCGGTCTGACAGGGTGCCGATATCAGTATCAGACTAAGTTTTTTATATCTTGATTGTCATCCTTAGAGCAACATTAGCCCTAACCATTGCTCATCTCTCGCAGATTTACTCCAGAAGTTTTGAGCTTGCAGTTAACAAGGGGACTTGCCGGCTGGGTTATGCAGGTTCTTCTATTGAAGGGATTGTTATATTCGTTAGGAAGTGGGGAAGCGCCACTTCTTGATATCGTGTCATATGGTGGGTATGCTTTTACGGGGTTGTCCTTGACTATGTTGGCAAGGCTTTGCTGGAGTTACTCATACTATTTCCTAATGCCGTGGATGAGTTTGTGTATGGGGGTGTTTTTAGTGAAGACCATGAAGAGGGTACTTTTCACAGAGATGAGGAGCTATGAAAAGCATTCGAGCCGGCAACACTATCTACTACTCTTCATGGCGATTGCTCAGTTCCCTCTATTCTTCTGGCTCGGCAAAGTAGCAGCAGGATAGAGTTCATTTCAGCTACTATCTTTGTTTACAACGTTTATTTCCCCTTTCTGGACCCGTAGGGCACGATAAGTCGGTCAGTTATCTTCACAGTTGGGAATTGAAAAGAAACGGAAAAAGGAAAACAATCTGCAACTGGTAGGTTTTGTTGTCATGGCGTCTTCAGGAGCTGGTTCATATTGGGAAATGGAAGATTTTGGGGATGGTGCTTGCATGCAGTGCATAGTTAATGGTTGACATACATTGGATGGATACCTCTTTGTGAACTTTGACAGGGATCAGTTTACAATCCTGATGGTGCTTTTCTTAGCATTTTTTTTATCTGAGTGTATGTAATTTGACCAAATTGAAATAAGAACTTATTTAACTAATATTGTCACATTAAGCCAGAAATACTTAAAAGTTACTTTGGCACATTACATGTTTGTAGTATACTATTTGAAATTAGATTTATTTTTGGTCAATTGAGGTGATCTAAAAGAAGGAATATATATCTATTTTGATTGGTGAAGAGGTGATTTATTCTTCATCTCATGTGCTTACTATCATAGAACATTGCAATCTGGTTTCTCTCAGAGAATTTTGGTAATGCCTTTGATTCCATTCTCCTTATCAGACTTGTTGGCAACTTGGGACAAGACCTGAACTGTTGTTTATTCTTCTTAAATATCATCATATATTAGACATATCATATCAATTTTAGAATCTCTGTGCTAGCAAGAAGTATAAATATAAATATAAATATAAATATAAATATAAATATATAATTTATAATGGAGGGATGCTGAGTAAATATTCTTTGTAGATGGGGCTAGTAGGAAGAAAAAGTCCGTCATCAAGCTACCTCCGTGATTCCAATTGGACGGCTTTCATTTATCCGATCACGCCTTAGATTCCGATGCCGAAGGAATATTCTCCGTCAATATAGATAGAACAGTACGAGCAAAACCGGATCTGAAATCATCCATCATCCAGTTCCTTATCCGATGGTCTAATCGGGCGGCTATTGTTTTTCGCAATTAGATGACTCTCGGATATTCTTCGTAAATAAAGCGCTAATTTCATGGGCAAAATCGGAAACTAAGACGCCGTCGTCAACTGGCCCATCCCGCAGCCCCTCTATATAAACAACCAATGGGCCCTAACTGTTTCAGCCGTCTCCCATTTCTTCGCTTTCGACCTTTCTAGGGTTTCATCCCCAACTATCTCTTCCTCTCGCGCTTCGTATAGCCGTCATGCCTCGCCGAAGCTCCGGTAATGTCTTTGATTTTTAATCCCTCCTTCTTTGTAGATCTCTCTAGGGTTTGGAGCATCCCCAGATGCTGCGTTCCTATGCTTTTCCTCTCGTCGTATTTGAGGTTCTTGTCGATTTCTGTACTTTAACCTCATTCGTCCAGAAAAAATTCCTTGCTGTGTTTTGACAAAGGGAATAAGATGTTGTTATTTGCAAGCATGTATTCTTTCTGTGATTTGACAAAGGGAATAAAACATTGTGTATGATAGTCAAGATAAAGGGACACTTCTGATTGAGTGGTATATTTTGAGGTTTAAATACCAGGATTCAAACATATGTCATGGCCAAGATCACATACCGATCCATGTTGTGTGTCGGTACTGATTGGTCCAGATGGTACCAATACTGGACTGGACTTTTCCTCTCTTTGAAGCATCTTTACCTTCAATTATAAGACGGCAAAGATCGATACTAATTGGACCGGTTAAGATCAGTACCTGACTGATCCTTAGCCATATAAGGCCTCAATATATGTAGGACCTATTATTAATCATGTAATGAAAAAAATATAAATACAACTTGTAGAATGCTAAATTATCAAGCATACCACACCAATCAACGCATATATTGAAATACAATTCTTAATTTTAGATCATGCATCTGAATAAGATTATAAATTTGGGTAATCAGTAGTTAACATCATGTAAGCATGCCATATATCTTGTTGTCCCTTATTAGTGTTAAAAAAATCAATGTTGGCATGTTTAGTGAACTTCTTGGAGTTCTATGTAACATTGTGTTCATAACATTTTGCTGATATACATGGATATTGGCTTGATTCGTGACTATCTGGTGTAGATCCATGTGGATTTGGCCAAGATATATGAATTTAGGCTACATCCGCATAGATCTAACTTAAGCTCACATAGATTTATGTTAGATCTAGGCTAGATATGGTTCCAGTTACCTTAACCACAAAATCAAGAAATCTAGTTTTGAACTTACCTTAATTTGGATAGAAATTCTTTCTTGCTGGAGATTTGAACCATGACTGGAGAGGCTAGAACTATGAAGTGAGATACTTGTTTGGAAGCCTGAAATACATTTTTGGTTTTTTTTTATGGGTGGGACACAGTTTTGACCAGGTGGTAGGCTTATTGCCCAGTTCAAATTTGTTACAAAGCCAATATCTGGTGATACACCTATATGCCTGTAATTTACTGAATGGTATGACTGATTTGTACTGGTACCATTGGGTTCTGCCTGGTCTGTGGTTGGACTAGTAACACTATTTATCAGTTCCCTACCTATATCAGTATAGGCATCCCTCATGGGCATAAATATTTGGTAGAGAGTGATCAGCTCTTGCTAGTAAAAACTAATGTTGTAAATCTACTTAAAGAGTCGACTCTTATTGATGTGAAAACAAGGGCTTGCAATTGGTCCAAGAATAATGTGGTAGCAAACCCATCCAAACTAAGTGTATGGTCTTCAATTCAAAGGGAAGGGACCATTATTATTGCAACAGTAAATCTCAAAAAGAAAAAGGGATGTCACAGGAAGATATAAATAAAGTAAAACACAAAAATGGGAAAGAAGATTAAAAATACTATGCTGGCATACTTTGGATTTAAACATTGATTTCATTTTCAAATTTCATCATCTTTTTAAGATACTGATGATTCTTTTAAAGTCTCAGCTGAACTTTTGTTTCCTTAAATTAGGTTCTCGAACAGCATAGCTCTTTGAGAAGTGTTTGATCCCATCAAAGTGTTGTTAATTATTTTATCCTTGAGTAACACAATCCTATTTGTACTAACATTTCTGGATCCATACCTTGATTTAGATACTACTTTGTTTACCATGAAATAAACTCAAACTCTTTCTTAATTTGTGAGGGTCATACATGGACTTTGGTGTTACCCAAGTAAATTGCTTCTTTGTGTTACAAAAGGTAGGAAAAGAAAAAATTTGATGCAAATACAAAAGAACTTTAGAAATAGACTTGACCCAACTTAACATATACAAAACTCAAAATTTGCTTCTTTTTAAGATACTCAATATTCCATCTTGAATAAGCATGTGTTCATATTACTTGAGCATCACCTAATATTGCCTTTTGCAGTTTTATCAACTCGTATTCATTCTGATGGTGTTTATCTTTATCCATTTTTGACTCTTGACATTAGCAGGACCAGTAACATATTCTTGGACTTTTGCATCCTCGATGATATTTGTTATGAATTTCTATCTATGGCCATATCTTTAATTTTTGGCCTTTCAGAAAATGTTCTTTATTGCACTAAATTTTCTATGGTTATTATCCATTTTTTCTTTTTTATTTGTGTCCAGAGTGATATGGTGAAAAGAAACTATTTAGTTACCTTAGTTACTGATGTGTGATCAATTTCTTCTCATTTAAACTTCTAGGTGAAGTCCCTTTGCTTCAAGGATATCGACTGAACATTTTTGCATTTGTCTCTTGCTCAGGATGTTTGATTTTTTGTTTTCACAAGCTTCTTGGCTATGTGAATGGATGATTCATATATTTGTCGGCTTTGACTGATGATATTTAGGAAGCGTCAATTATTGTGTGAATGCTTAATTATATTGTTTGTATTATGTAACTCATTTGTCCAGAGGCTAATTAATTATCATATGAACTCTGTAGGTCGTCCAGCCCCTCGTGCTGCTCCTCGTCCTGCTCCAGTGAGGAACCCGCCTCAACCTGGTAATACTTGGCTGCTGACCCCTTTTTTTGAATGGTTGTGAGATTTTTAATAAATAACCATCAGATATATCCTACAACTTTTGATACATTGTTATTTCTCCATATTCAACCTATGAATATTCCATCCTTGATTGACACAATATATTTGTCTAAATGTAATTTATTGTCATTTTATCGTTACTGTATAATGTTTGTTTTCATACAGTTCCATGATGGTATGTGTTTGTACACCTGAAGTTGGAATGAAATTATCACTTTTGACTGTCTTGTTGTGGTTGCATTTATGGGAATTATCGGTTGTTGTATGTTTTGTTTATTGTGTTCCTTTGCGAAATTATGTTTTGTCAAGCCTTTGCATTTTAAAGTTCTCTAGATTTGTTCACTCCATTTTAAGAAGTCTGGCTAAAGGATTTTAAGAAGTTCAAGTGTGATTACTGGTTTTTAATGAAATGGCTTCCAAAGGAGTAGTTTAAATTCATCTATATCTTTTTGATATTGCCATTATGAAAGATAAATCTTGCCATCATGAACTGTGATATGTGGTCATTGTCACCTAGTTCAGCACTATCCTTTATCTGTTGCAATTCGCTAGTGTGCTACTTAGGTCATCCTAATCTTTATTTTTTCCTTTTTTTCTATGATACTAGATGAAACTTATGCTTCCAATTTCTTTTTCATTTATTTGCAGTACATCAGGCACCACCTCCAGCTCCTGCTCAGGGTGGTGGATCTCTCCTAGGAGGAATTGGATCCACAATTGCTCAAGGTTATTGCCTTCTTCCCTCCCCATTTTGACATATTTATACATGCATCAAATTTTACAATCCCAGTTGATGGATATGTCAACTCATGGTAAGCTGTGGTCCTTGATCAGGCATGGCTTTCGGCACGGGCAGTGCTGTTGCTCACAGAGCCGTCGATGCTGTTATGGGGCCTCGCACCATACAGCATGAGACCGTGGTATCTGAAGCTCCTGCTGCTGCTGCCCCAGTGAGCAATGCTGTTGGCACAGATGCATGTGGCATCCACTCTAGGGCTTTCCAGGATGTATGTATTCCAATTTCTCGCTCTCTCTATTGACTCATTTCAATAATTTACACTAAAGCTTCTTTCCTTTATATTCGTGAATGTAGTGCATCAACAATTATGGTACCGACATCAGCAAATGCCAGTTCTATTTGGACATGCTAAATGAGTGCCGCCGAGGTTCTGGCGCTGGGCTGGGTGCCTGATCTATATATAATTATCACGAAGTCCATATTTGCTCATGCAGATCGTGTTTCTTTGATAAGTAATAATAGCACCTAGAACCTTTATCTGCTAAAGGTACCCTTTGCTATCCTAGATTGCCCCCGGAAGTGAATCAAAAAATATTATTTCCATCTGCCATTTCTCTTGCTATGATTATGATGTGTAAGCATCCAACTAAACTTTATCACCTGGTGTTTTAGATTCAATGTGATGCCGGAATGACAATTTTATTTATTGCTTGTTGCCAATTTGATACTTTTTTAGCAATGTGAATCTTGTTCTTCGTAGTATTTATCATTTGAGATACGACACTGTATGCTAATGTATTCAAACAACTGCAACAGCCTTCATTGTCAACTTTCTCAAATTTGCTGTTGAAAGATGGTCGAGCTCTTGTGAGCTTGACCACTGAGTTTGGATTCCGGAAAGGCACAAGTAGAAGGTATGCTTAATATCACTGTCTTACATGTAATGGTTGACCATGGAGAATGTGCATCTTATAGGTCTGCAACTGTGCTCAATCTAGATGGGATACCAATCAAATATTCAGGTGTTATGAACAAGTATTTAATCATCAAGTAGGGCAAATCTGACGAGTAGATTAGTCGATGGCTAGGTTGACATAATTGATGTTAATGAAAGAGAGTATAGTCTTTTAGGATATTTAACCAGCCTTAAAGAGGTCAGGAGCTAATTTACTAGCATTTCATTGCAGAAATAAGTGATTAGAACTTTCAAAAGGAAATGATAGTTTTGCTTCGCCTCTTTGGATCAATGTCATACCATCACTCTCGGGGTTGGGTCCATAGGTCGACTATTTAAATAATCACAAAGGATAGGGGTTTACCCTTGCATAAATTGAATATCGATCTTGATCTATATATATATTTTTTAAAGAGGATCGAAAACTTTGATGACCCTCAAAAGACCACCCTCAAAAGACCACGATGTTGTAGAGGTGGGAGGCTTATATCGGGAGCTGGCTCTTCACATTCCATACTCCTTCGACGACGAGACACCTTCCTCATGATGGTCCAATCGAGTCGGGCTCGACGCCTCGAGCGATGGCTCGTGAACAGTGGTCGAAGCCGAAAAGCCCATCGTCGTGCTCAAGAGCCAGAACCTTCATTTTCAAAGAATGCATATTCATGTTTTGTAAAGTATCACAATCATAAGGTTGTAGAGGATTAAAAAGAGGAACAAGATAAAGTGATGAAAGGTTTCGGTCATACCCTGAAAAGTTGAGCTGAGACGTACGTTGATCAGTCAATCCTCAACCATCTTCCGAATAGCCTCAGAGGAAGAAAGTATATCTCTCAGCTAAAGCACTTAACCCGCCTCCTTGTCCAATAAGAGAGGGGAGTTGTTATCTATGTAATATGTCAATCAGGCGAGATCAAACCCCTAATCTTGACTTGGACCTATGAAAAAGAAATGCTCCTTCCAAGCATTGTGGTTGAAAGGGGCTCCGCTAACTTTAAAGCCCTCCCGAGCGATTAAGTTGTAGCTACTTTTCCCCTTGTATAATCGAAAACAAGTCGCAAAAGGTTTGTAAGTCAGAGTGACTCGTAGTTATGCGACATTACTCGATCGAATGGACGCTGACCAGGTCAGGGGACTATAGATGTTGCGATGAGTAGAGGTTCGAATATGAGATATCCGCTAGAGCTCCTATCTTATTGGATATCTATTAAGCCTCAGAATTATTGGATCCTATAGATGAGATTCAATAAAAGCTAATGAGAGATTATTAGGTGGAGTCTCATTAATTTAAGAAGCTTATGTAATTGGATGGAGATCCAATACCCAATAAGGCAGGATCCATTATGGTTAAGTTGATAAGAAACATCTATAAATATGAGGGAATCAAAGGGCCATAGACTAGGTTCTTTTTTATTGTCATCTCCTATTCTCCTCTCTCTCTCCTCCTTAACCCGTAGCCCCTATTTGGGGCGTGTGGACAGCAAGAAGGGGCAACCCTTCTTGATTGTGTGGTGCGCGTTACGAGGAAGATTGTGCAGCGATTTGATGAGCGTCTTCATAACCCCTATCGTGTGGATCACCGTTACAGATGAGGACGATTGACCTCCTTCATCATCTTCCATAGATATATAGGAATTCAGGGATATACGATCTTCATAAGTAACACAATCTCCTATGTACATGTAATTTTTTGGTTTCGCAGGTTTTTATGCACCAATTTTTGCACGATGATAAGAAATCTTTTTCCGTGAAAAAAATGTGTTTTTTGTTTTTGTTCTTATGCTGTGCATATGATGTTGCCCCAGATTTCCGAGCTCTTGGGATTCCAAAGCGGGTGATGATGTTTTTCATATGAATTTCTCTATTTGTTTCTAAGTGATCGATGCCAGTGTTTCGCCCTCTACCCACTTCATGAAATAGTTCACTCATACGATGAGGAACTTCCGTTGGCCTAAGGTTGGTGGAAAAGGTCCAAGAAAATCCATCACCCGTTAGGCGAATGACCATTTGTAGTCAATCAGGCTTAGAGGGATCGTTGGTTGACATTGTTTCTGAGCAAACTTTTGGCATCCATAGCGTCTTTGGGTATAGGTTATTGATCTTTGTGCAACGTCAACGTCAACCAATAGAGCCCTTATTGAAGCACTTTGAAGGCTAGGGTCTGTCCACCAATATGCTCCCCATAAATACCTGCATGCACCTCAGCGAGCACCCTCTCGGTTTCTTGGGTGTTAGACATATGAGGAGTGGTTGGCTAAAGGACTTGCTACGAGGTCAGTTAAGAGTGTCTCATCTCTTTTATAGTATAGGATCTCATCCATGCAGCTCGACTCTCCCTTGACCATAGATACATCATGCTTCTCAATGGTTTGAGTTGGTAGTGTCTCGATTAAAGGCCAACCTTCCTTCGAAGCTCGAGCGGATACTAGCCTAGCGAGCGCGTTAGCTTAGGCATTTCCTTCATGGGAGACCTGTAATACATTGAGTCAGGAAAAACTACGAGTCAATTTTTGCACCACGACGAGGTACTTTGTCATGGTTGCATCTCGAGCCTCATAATTCCCTTTCACATGGCTCATAACTAGTTGTGAGTCGCTAAACACTGTTAAGTCTTAGACTTGAAGCTCCTAGGCGAGCTAAAGCCCTAAGAGGAGTACTACTTCATTGTTGGAGATATTGAATTCAAACTGAATGGCTTGTTCATATACTTGTTTGTTCAGGCCCTTCAAGACAAGTTCGACATCGTCTCTTTCTGAGGTGGCAGAGCTATCCACAAACAGCGTCCATACTAAGAGGGTGTGACTATTGATTGTCGACGAGAGTTAGCTCTAAGATAAAATAGAGCAATGCTTGGGCTTTAATAGCAGTCCTTGACACATATCGAATGTCGAACTCATCCAGTTCTATTGACCATCTTAATAGTCATCTTGAGACATCGAACCTAGAAAGACCATGTCTGAGTGGTTGGTTGATGATCACTTATACAACATGTGCTTGAAAATAGGGGTGGAGCTTCCTTATTGCAAGTATCAATACAAATGCAAGCCTCTTGATAGGGAGGTACTCTTCTTTGGGCCTCACTTAGGACATGACTGACATAGTAGATAGGTTTCTGAACTCCCAAGTCATCCTGAGACATTGGAAAGAGGCTCTGCCAGCATGGACGCTATTTGTGGATGGCTTTACCACCTCAGAAAGAGGTAGTGCAATATTCATCATGAAGGGTCCGAACAAACAGGTATACAAACAAGCTCTCTAGTTCAAATTCAAGATCTCCAACAATGAAGCAGAATATGAAGTACTCCTCTTGGGGCTCAAGCTCGGTCAAAAGCTTCAAGTCCAAGACTTTAACGATGTTCAACGACTTGCAACTAGTTGTAAGCTAGATGGAAGGGAGCTATGAGGCTCGAGATGCAACCATGACAAAGTATCTCGTCGAGGTGTAGAAATTGGCTTGCGATTTCTCCTGACTTAATGTATTACGAGTCTTCCACAAAGAAAAAGCCCAAGCTGATGCGCTCGCTAAGCTAGCATCCGCTCAAGCTCCGAAGGAAGTCTAGCCTTTGGTCGAGACACTATCAACTCGAACTATTAAGAAGCACAACATATCTAAGGTCGAGGAGGAGCCGAGCTGGATGGATGAGATCCTATGCTATAAAAGAGATGGGATGCTCCCAACTGACCCTGTAGTGACCCAAAAAGTTAAGTATCATCAAGCATGATATTACATAATTAATAATCATCTATAGGTTGGAGAATAAGAAAATGAATTAAAAAAAACCCCTTAACATGTATCATCTTAAAATTTGAAGTTGTGAGGAATTCATCATAAAATCTATCCATCGATTTTATTTTTACGCTTAGCCATCACCTATGATAAAAGTGAACAATTTCTACACCTTGTCGAGGTACAAAAATTGGCCCACAATTTCTCCTGACTCAATGTGTTGTGGATCTCCCGCGAAAAAAACACCCAGCTAATGTGCTCGTTAGGCTAGCATCCACTCGGACTCCAAAAAAAGGTTAGCCATTGGTCAAGACATTATCGACCCAAACCATTAAGAAGCATGATGTATTTATGGTCAAGGAGAGTCATGCTGGATAGACGAGATTCTGTGCTATAAAAGAGATGGGACATTCTCGATTGACCTCGTAGCAGCCCAAAGAGTTATCATCAAGTATGATGTTGCATAATTAATGATCACTTATAGGTTAAGGAATGGGAAAAGAAATTAAAAAAAACAACTCCTAACGTGCAATGTTGTAAATTTTGAAGTTGTGAGGAATTCATCATAAAATCTATCCATCCATTTTATTTTTGTGCTTAGCCATCATATCTAATAAAAGTGAACAAGTGGTACCATGACATTTACTGAAGTTTATATGGATTTTGTGATGCAAACTTGTACACAAATGAAAGAATCGTCTATGGTAATATGACATTAAATTTATGAAAAATTCATCGCTATGGTAACATGACATTTGCTCCATGAACACAGTTCATCTTGTCATTGTGTTGCTCCTTTCCTTTGGATGATTAAATCTCTCATTGGACTTGTTAGTGTGTCATTTTGTCTAATAAAGATTCCACAACAATCAATAGCCTGTATGTCTCCCTTTTGGTCATGTTTTGATAGCCCTAAGATCTTTTGTTTGAACTCAAATTGCAAGCTTCTTTGTGTCACCTCCATCGGCACATCGTAAGGCCTTTGCCATTTTTGGTTGTGTTCATTTTGTTAGTAATTGACCTTCATCTGTCCTCAAATGAGCTATTCAAAGATGAATTTTAGCTCTAGATTAGTCTGTCGTCTAGTAGTTCTTGAAGTATACTAACTTCGTCGAAGATTGGTGCTTCGATATTTGGATCTTAAGACTTTGCCTCAAACACAAACTCTATTGCCTATTGCTTCTCTTGTAAATTTAAATGACAAAACATTGATATATTCTCTAAGAGCTCTCACCTCTACAACCATATCCCTCGTGAATGCATTCTAGCTTCAATTTCAACTTTACAAGTTGAGTCGAGTCTCTTCATCTTAGTATTTATCATCAATTGTGCCTTTTGAGATCAAGTGTCTCAAAACTCCGTTGGACTCTTACACCATATAAGAAGAGTCTTATACCATTAGGAAATTGAGGGACAACATGATTTCCCTTTTGCGTTTGCAAGGGATCAAGTCCTTGACCTCCATCCACGAAAAGCGCTATGAGATTGATGCTATCGCACCATGTTTCTTTTCTAAATAAGCTCCATTCATAAACCACATCTAGCCTAAGATGCTCTACCCCTCACTCTTCATAAGGTTGAGTAGGCTTGTTTTTCAAAGGTATCTCTTCATAATGTGTGATACATTACACAAAAAGTATTTGTCGAGAAACCAAGACTTATCTTTTGTAAACTTGTTCTATTGTAGTAACTTTAATTTCTTTTTATTCCATGTAGTAGAAAAAATTTTCATGCTTTATATAGCATTGTTGCTTTGCGATGATCATGGAAAATATATCATTCGTATAAAATAGTCAATTCTCTCCCTTCCTGGGCCCTTGCCCGAACTTAACCATTCTCCAACTTGTAGAGTCTCATCCTCTGCTAATGCTCTTACTTACATCAAGCACCATCAAGTTAGATTAACGTTATTGAGTTATTACTCGAACTCAACCATCTTAACATTTGTGCACACACATGTTCTTCCTAACTCATTTATTCTTGTAATGCCTCTTAGGTAAAGGGTTAACCATTCCTTCGAATATCAATCTTGGATGCTCGTTCTTTAAATGATTTCATTTTTCACGTCTCCATGCTCATTTTCCCCAAATAATCGGGTGTGCCTCCATATAGCCCCGTTAGGTTTGCACGTTATAAGTCAAATATTGGACTTAGCTGGTGTTGTCTAAGATGTGTGACACACTTGCGATATTCATCTGCAAAAGATTAGCATTCCAATAATCTTATGCAATCCCATAGAGACCTATAAGGAAAAGAAAAGTTAATGGGAGCCAAACTCTAGATCACATAAGCAAACATTATATAAAAATGAACTTTGAATGATTACGTAGTCTATCGCACGTAAGTGTACATGTGACACCAGTTGTAAAACCACATTGACGAAGAGATTTTCCCCGGTTAAAATGTCACATGACTTGAAGGATAGGATATGATTCAAATGAAAAGACCAAACCAAAAATCATAAGTAATAGAACCAAAACTTGAACCTCAAAAGAAAGTAATCTTTTTCCTAGGATTGGGCATCATTCCTTGTTCTAAGTGGAAGATTATGATTATTTGTAACTATCCAAGACACTAAGGATGACCCATCTAGTCATATAACCCATTCGCAGACATCTAATTCAAGCTTCAGCCGAATTAGTAACACCAAAGGATATCAGGGTGATAAGACAATTGATGTTTTACATTACAAGATCATCAAGCAGAAATCAACTATGAAAATGGGATTCATTTGAGGGCGACTGTTGCTCTACCCAAAATGTGTGACAGTGTGGAGTGTTCATGCAGTGCACGACCCAACTTACAAGCATAAAATGATGTCAGTTAATGTTGCCAGGATCAAACACAAATATTCTTATCATCAATTTCTCGGTAACCAAAAGTTCTTTTTCCTAACAGTAATATAACTCCCTTTTTTCCTTTATATTCACCATGATGACGGAAAAAAAAAAAGAATCATATGATGCATAAGAAAGGATTATATATGAATTGACACAAAAAATGCAGAGAACTAAGTAATGGCAATCATACCTATCTACGGGTTTCAGGTTGTAACATAAATAAGAATATTCCTCCAGCAACTGAAACATTAAGGGACTCGAAACCACCAGCCATAGGAATGCTTACTAGCTTGCAGGAGAGCACAGTTTGCTTTGACAATCCATGTCCCTCACTGCCTAATATCAAGCAAAGAGGCTCATCTGCCAATGACTCTGCAAGTTCATGAGACAATGAACAAGTCGTATTGGATCCATCAGCGCTACTCCCTGGATGGCCTGCCAACATCTTCATCTTATTCTTGGTCTTTAAGGTCATTAGATGAGACCAAGTACCAGAAACCACAGGGAGCTGAAAGGAAGCTCCACGAGATGCTCGAAGTGCCTTCTCATTGAAAGGATCACAGCAGCTAGGAAGCAGAAAGGCACCATCCTGTGTATAAGACAAGCCAATTGTTTCAAGATAGTTGTTATTGCCCTCTCATAATATTCTCAAACTTGTATCACCACAGAATTTTTTTTTTTCTAAGTTAGTGACATATAAAAATAGAAATACAATTAGCTTCAAGGAATGATAAGCCCTACCCATTTGAAAGCCATAGCTGATCTTATCAGAGTGCCAAGGTTACCAGGGTCCTGCAACACAAATGGAAAGAAATATTTAATTTGGTTGAAGAATTATGACCTGAGACAACAGAGATATTGAAGACAATAATTTGCAGACTCCAAAGTTGAATGGATGAACACTCATTTCTAGACACCACAGAGTTGACCATCCTCAGCTATAGAGCATCTCTATGAGTGTTGTTACCCAGAAGAATAAAAAGAAGGTTGCGAGCTATCACATGGAAGATTTAGAATGAATATTTTATCTATATGTCAAACAGGTAGAAGAGGGGAAAAATTATATTTCTCATATCCGTGGGTCCACCCACTCTCTGAAGGATGCTTATTATTATATAACAAACCTCCTACAATGAAATCTTTGCAGATGCAATCAAAAGATTGGTAAACGAGATCTATTGTTGCATTGTTACCAGAAATTTAAGAGAGAACCTGGCATCAAGCATGTAAATGAAAATAAGTTACATCAGAGGTTCTTTCTGTACATTCAGTGAAAATGTGACTAACAAGAATGAAAACACAAAAAAAGGGTGAACTACTTGAGCTTTGGTTTCAAAGTTCTGAGTGACTAATAATTAAGAAGATACAGATGTCAATCGAAAAACAGCCAAACACTGTGGTATATGATACATGAGCAAATCTAACTTCCCTTTCCATGTTATGGCATACAGTTCTGGTTAGGTTCTCCAGGTGGTATAATAGAGATCATCTCCAAAACTCGAAATATGATGAGGAATTGCCAACAAACAAGGGTGTTCCAATCCTACAGCTACCCGGATACTACAGGCTACATTCATCAATCAGATTGCAAGACATTCAAATCATAGGTAGTTTCACCGAGGATGATTAAAATTGATGCATAGAGAAGCAAATTACTCAAGAGTGATAATGGATAGCCTAAACTGAACTGCACTTGTGATAGCTGTTGGTGCGAGACAATTTTCTTTATAACTGCCTTAGCAGAGGGATTAATTAAGACACCAGTAATCTTGATTTCTATGTAGCAAATTTGAGAAACAAGTAATGGAACAAAAGCAGACAACAGGATCAATTAAGACACCAATAATCTTGATTTCTATGTAGCAAAACTGAGGAACAAGTAATGGAACACAAGCAGACCCCAGGATCAAACAGGAAAAATCGGTACCTGGATCCCGTCAAGCACCAATAGCCGGTGAGATGAAGGGAACCAACGTTGACAAATTTCATCATTCTCCTCAAGGTTTAAGAAAGTTCCAGGGAGCCTCATAAGGGCAATAGCTTCAATGGAATCAATTGACTGCATACCAGAGACTTTCTTCATCACAATAGGGCTCACATGCACGACAGGAGCAGAGAAATGATGGAATCCTCTAAGAGTGTCTGCGCCATCCAGCAAAAGCAAGCAATCCACCATAGAATCATCATCCCCTTTCAATTGCTGAAACCTGCATATCTCCCTGCAAATTTTTGTGGCAAAAAAAAAAAAAAATTTTTTAGCAAAGATGCTATAGAATGCACCAATTTCATATATACAGAATGCTATGTAGTTCTAGGTTATTCCAGGAACCAGAAGTTCTAAGAAATCCCATAACAAAAGGGTACGCATTAGAAAAGATGCAGCTTCTTCTGCTCTTTTCTAGAACAATGCTTCTCAAAGATTCGAACTTTAACACACATTAAGATATGAACGACTGGTTCAATCACCAAGGAGACTGACAAGATGGGGGTGAGGCCCACAACGAGGGCGGAGCCGCAGGAGCGACGATAGGAGGAGCTGAGCCGGAGCTTGACGCAGTGCTTGACGAATGGGTTGGACGCGCTCGTTATCCTCGCAGGCCACCGCAGGAACGGAGGAGAAGGAGACGAAGACCACGATGAGACTTGATCGCCGCCATCGATCTCAGGTACTCCTCTTCCCCCACCTCCTCGTCCGCTGCCGGCAGAGGAAGGAACAGCCGACGCGCCGGAGTGGACACGAAGCCGCGAGCCGGCCGGCATCACCATCACAGCCACCATCTTCTCTTCTTCTTCTTCTACTTCGGTGGGATAACACGACGCAAGTAACCAGCAGTACAGTATTTGGGTTGGGCCATATAAGGGCCAAATTTTGATGGACCTTGTTCCCATACACACTGCTCTATCCATCATCAAGTTAATTTATTTGCATAAGCAAACAGAAAGTAGATGTCATAGTTATCAGGATCAAAGTCGACATCAATCAAATCAAGTCACATATCACTTGGTCATCAGTTTAATTAGAGGGTCAACTGATTGAATTACAAGTTTAATTATTTTTTGAAATATATAAGTTATGTAAAATATATATTATATAAATATTTTTTATGACATGAAAGAAGATGATAACGATGAAATAGACATGAGAGAATAACGAGTGTACTGAAAGACACCCAAATGCTCTTGGAAAATTTTCATATATCTTTGATAATATGACATTAAGGATATTTTGATCATTGCTGGGTAAAATAGTATATAAAAACATGGTACGCAATCCACGCTCTTGCTATGAAAAGATGCTAACATATGCAATTAGGTGAGCAAGCGAGAAAAGAGAATAAGGCGATGCTTTCATTAATAATGTACACGATTATTCTACCAGAGGCTATTGTTCTTTTTGGTTTATGTCCTGCAAAAGCAAGGGAAGCAAATGCTCCATAGCACTGACAGTGTGCAGAGGAGGGATAATATGGTCATGATTTATGGGGGTGTAGAGTGAGATCCCTTCCCACGAGAGAAAATTGCTGCAGTCCATATGAACAGCAAGTGTAGAATCATGTTTGTTTATATGATAATGATGGCGGCAACAGTTTCAGGAGACAGGGCAGAGAGGCTCACTTAGCAACATTATTGGAAGCATCAATAGATTCCTACTTGCAGAAGGTGGTGAAGGTGAAAAGAAAGCTGTTATTGTAGATCAAGAGATGGTCAAACATTTAGAACTCAGACCAGAAGGCAAGCATATAAATGGGGATCCAAAAATCCAATTCACAACCAGCCGTTAATCCAACGCAAGCATGAACTGCATTCAAGAAACTTACAGGGTTTATAACATCGATCCAATCTTTAGACAGCGACTCCACAAATTCTCCTCCGAAGAGATTCCGGACCTTCGGCTGCAAATTCCTCATCAAGTCAATCCTTGAATTCAGAAAATACGAGATGTTTGGCCGATAGAATCAAAGAGAAGAATCAAAGGCATCGATTAGAACAAGGATGGAATTACCCGATGAGTGGCGTGGATCGGAGATGCTTCGGAGGCAGTGGAGCAACGGACCCCGAGGACGGGGGCAGGAGACCGCCGTGGCGCAGAGGAAGGAGAGGACAGAATGCGTCAGAGAGAAGGGCGGGGAGGAGAGGGATCGGCGATCAATGGAGTATGGAATTAGGGTTTCGGGGAGAGGGGAAGAGAAGAGGATCGGGGGGTTATTACCACCCGCGAAGAGGAGCGCAACATACTTGACGAGAGCCGACGACGAAGAGTGCCGAGTGGAGGCGCCATTTATCTACATAAAGCGTCAGCTACCTTTTTAAGCGTACGCGACAACCTACCTACCTACCTTAATGATGTCATCTCCACCGGGAGCCAACGACCTACCATAAGCATTCAAGGCTTCTGGCGCAACGAACGGCTAATTATAGATTAACCTTTATAGTTAGATTTTTTTAAATATTTCGAATTTTAGATTTAAAAGATTTATATTAAAATCAAATATATTATACTAACACCATCGATTTTATTAATAAAAATATAAAAATGATGAACAAAATATAATTTTAAGATCATAATTATATTTTTGATAATGACAAATGATAATTGGTAATTGCTACGGGACCAATGCAAATGTAGAGCGCACAAAAAGACCACTCAATATGTGCATCGACGTCGATGAAGATGTAAAGTAACGTCAATATAGATATAGAGCGGCATCGCTCAATATATGCATTAGCGCCAACATAGATGTAGAGCGACGAAAGAGCCACTCAATATTTGCATTGACGCTAACGCAATGTAGAGTAGCACTGCCCATCCTTGCATCATTGTTGACTCCAATGTAAATACAAAGCATCGGGATCTACATCGTTGCCTCACTTCTCACTGTCGCTCTCCCTTCTCATCCACAATAACCACCCACGACCCCCAACTGCATCGTCGTCCTTCACCATAAAAATTATTTTTATGCTTTCGTTAGTAAAACCAATGATATTAGGATAAATGAAACTAGGTGTTTTACTTTTATAACTATATGGATTCAAATGTAAGAGATCAAGATATTAAAAATGTTTAATTATAAGAGGTAATATGTAATTAACCCATCAACTAAGTGACAATCATCAAACTGCATTATTGTTTCTTTACACATATCAATCCTAAGTTTCATGTGCATACCTTTGAGATCCGTGCCAAGACGGATAGGCGATGAGATTTTCAATTTCTAGGGCATTGGTGTCCACGTTTTCTGATAACTCTGCCAAAATCTACATCAAAAAGATATTTAAATTCACAAAAACATTAATCCATCACCAAAAAAGCAAAGTTTCTTAGTCAAAAGTCATTATCTATCAGCCACAATTTAATTCAATAAAGATTTGAATAGACTTATCAAAGTTAATACTTTGAATCAATAATTTAAGCTTTACAATCAATACTATAGACTTTACAATAACAACATGGTTTTAAAAAATAATAAAAACAATCAATAAAAAAATAAGACAACATGGTTCTGTTCATTCTCAAGTGGCAGATTACTCCCTCAACTCAAAATCATATACAGCTTCAGATACTTGATCTGGCTACTCACTGCATCAGAAGACTATAGGACTCGTTGTTGTCATCTCATAGGTATACTCGTATCCGAGATCCTGAGCTCGATGTTTAAATTCTTGCATGTCCTCCTAAGGCACTTGGATGCCTACTAAGACATTTGCACCAGTCTCACCCTATAAAAAATCAGACAATAAAGATACAATTAAGTCACCCTATTTGATGAGCTTCTTATGGAACTCCAAGAAACCTCCATCACTGAAGATGAAACTGTTTAATCATCTTTCCTCACGTCTTCTGTTCGTTTTGTGAGTTTAGCAGAATGAATCTTGTACAGGTTATTGTTCACTTTTTGCCTCAAAAAAATAAAAAGAACATGCCATTGCATTCTTCCATATATAAGGTTTTCATTGTGGTGTATCCAAGGTACTGGTAACAAATAAGTAATAATCTCATGATCAGCATAAAGTAGAAGAGGAGAAGTACCAAACCTGTGCTCGATAATGGAACAGGCTGATTTTCCATCGTGGACTAAAGGAGTCCAAGAATTTAACAAGAGCACCTAGCCTCTATAGGAAGATAAATCAGCAAAGGAGTTCATCTTGCACATTTGACCAGCCTCCTATCTGTAAGGAAGACGAGTTTAAGAGTTTATACCATTACACAGTATGAAGCTTTCATAAAACCATAGATGTACCATCTCTGTTATCTATATGCAAAATGAATATTAATGTGGAACTGTCAAAAATGTGTTGGTCTTTTTGAAGTTCAAACAATAATCTAATTGACAAGTCTAAACAAGGATAAGCCCAAACCTACCAATATGGTATAAGATAAACCCATTTCAAACTCAACAAATGTAAATTTTGGATAGAGGTGACAACAATATAAGACTACACCACTTGCAGCAAACGATTATCAATATCAGTAACTTGATGAATTGCCCTTTTGGAAAGCACGCATTCAAACAGTATACAGCCATTTAAATATCACATGCTACCTTTGTGCAATGCCAAGTGCATCGAATAACTGAAGAAGGAAAAGAATAAAAAATAAATGAAAACAATGAGATGCTTTTGTCATCACAGTTTGTTGGGGTAAGTAAGAAAATATTTAAAAAGATCCAGGCAAAGGACAGATCCAATCACTGAAGAGTTTCTCTTGAAAATCAAATATTTTACAGTGACATCTATAATCATTTATTAAGTTTTTCTGTTATGGAACTTATTCTATACAAGTGATATCTCTCCAGGTTTACTGTCTGTCACCTTCCCCTTTGCGCCTCCTCTTTTGTTTTTCTGTATTACATAATTCAGGCACTTTATGAAATAAGTTTGACAGTCTCCGTGTCTTTTGGCTCAGAATAGAAAAACAAAAGAAAACTCCACATTCATTTATTTATTCTTTTTGGAAACATGTAACATCAGCTTTAGCTAATAGGATAGCAAATGCCAAGTATAATAAGTTATTAAAAGCCACGTAACGTACAAAATACCTCAGATGATCCTTTGCCAAGTCATAATTAGTAAGATTGATAGTTTGAAATTGTGCAGATTTCATTCGGTTCACCATGGCTCCTAGTTCAGTGTCAGTATGAAGTCCCACACTGCAATATCAAAAGACCAATTGGCTTTAACAAGAGAGCTAAACTTTTTACCACCACATAAAGTGCAAGACTGCATTTAGAATAAGATATTGAAGGAATGAAAGAACATCATACTTGCCTGTAAAGAACAAGAGCATCTTCTCTACATGAATCATATCTGTATTTGACCTCTGTAATATTCATAGAGCCTACCTGCAAGGCTCTCCTGTGTCTAGAGTTTAGAAGTCAAACACTAAAAATAAAGTAGATGAAAGTACTGTTTGCAGATTACCAGTTTACAGAATATCTTAAAAACTCCCACGCTCCTCTGGTAGAATAGTTGCAAGCAAGGTATGCAATTTCGATGTGTACCGCCCGTACCGGGCGGTACGACCGGTACAGTGCTACAGTGCACTGTAGCACTGTAGCAGTCAAAGGTACATCTGGGGTGTACCGCTCGGTACACCCTACCGTACCGTACCGAGTCCAGATCGAAACTCCGGTACGGTACGGTTTTGCGGACCTTGCTTGCAAGTTTGCAAGCACAGCCTCACGTTTCCGACCAACATCAGCAAGTCCAGTTACCAACCTCAGCCTATCAAAGTTCATGTTTGCTCCACTGGCTATTGCAACAACATTTGTACCTTTCAAACCCTAGTATTTGCAGTATGCTTCTGCACCAGCTAGAGAGAGTGCACCAGCTGGTTCTAGAATGCTCCTTTTCTCCGCAAACATATCCTGTATTTGAATGTAAAACTTTTGAGTGATCCAACATCAACTATTTTGAAATTATACATTAGTTGCAAGACAGCCAAAAATTAACAAGTGGGCAAAAGCTAATGTTCACAATGTTAGAAATTCTGAAACAACATGAACAACAACGCAAAAAATCCCTTCAGTAGACATGTTTGAATGGTGTCTTTATTAACGGTCAAAATTCGTTTAGTGTCAACCCTCCTAACAGCCAGAGACTCGAGAATCAGAAACAGGATTTAAGTATATTCACTGAATATACAATTGTAAACAATACACACTCTAATAGATGCACAAATAGCATCACGACTGACAAGAACCACTCCGTCAACAAGTTCCCTGCACAAATGAAATGTCTCTTCTCCAACTACTTTTACAGCAACACACCTACATGCTCTAGCATCGCAGCCACCGTCTTCTGCTCTTTTCTACAACAATGCTTCTCAAAGATCCGGACTTGAACACACATTCAGATGTTAACCACTGGAAACTGGTTCAATCACCGTAGTAGGTCATTTGGAAAGACTAGATTTGAAGAGTAGAGACAAGGAGACTGACAAGATGGGGGTGAGGCCAACAACGACAACGAAGTCGAAGGAGTGACGGTAGGAGGAGCTAATCCGAAGCTTGATGCAGTGCTTGATGAATGGGTTGGACGTGTTCATTATCCTTGCGGGCTACCCCAGGAAGGAAGGAGGAGGAGACAAAGACCAGGATGAGACTAGTTTCGTATCCTCTCCCAGCTGGAAAGGACACGAAACTGCAAGTCGGACACCATCACCATCATAGCCACCGTCTTCTCTTCTTGCTCTCCTTTGGATGACACGACAGAAGTAACACCAGCTGCAGTCATTGGGTTGGGCCAAATAAGGTCCATATGTGGTTCGGCCTTGTTCCGAACCATCGTCAAATTAATTAATTTGCACATGTCATGTCTACAAAGCATAGTAATCACCTATCCATCTAGTCAAATCTCGAATCAATCGATCCAAGTATACATATAACTGTTTGATAGCTTAGAAATATATCACATATGGATAATATTGTATAAATAACTTTTATAATGTGAAAGAGGATAATAAGACATGTTGAGGTGATGACAGAGTCTAAAAGGTTTTCTTCTCTTTCATCCTTACAATAAAATAAAAGACTCAAATGCTTTAAAAAAATCATATATTTCTTATAATAAATTAAGAATTAAAGATATTTTAGCCTTACTAAGATTCAAATGAACTAATTAGTGAACCAGGCCAATCGATGTTTTGATTCTCAGTTTAAACCATCCAAGCGATTGGTCTGATCCGGATTTTATAACTGTTATAGATGCACATCTTGAAAAATAACAATTTTCACTGTTCATTTAATTTATTTGATCTGAACCAAAAATAAAAAATCCCTTGTTTGGCAACAGAAATTTAAGCAAAACCTACACTACTCAAAAGGCTTAAAGGGCATGTGGATTAGTGTCCCCAGCAATTGTGTGACACATTTATCACACAATACAAAGCTCATCACCTAGTTGTGGAGAGTAGGCCACAGAGAGAATACTTAAGTCGAGAATTGCATGTGCAGATTGAACAATATTTTAATAGCAAGTGTTTTACTAGGAAACTAAGTGCCAAGATATAATGAAAGCAGCAACATATCATATCAATAATAATTATCTTAAAGGAACCTTCTGGGATGGATATGATCACCTGACCATGTTTTCCATGCCACCTGGATCACTCAGAAAGAAGTTAACTTTGGAGGTAAAACATGAATTATATCCCTAGAAATGGATATGATGACCAGGACATAACGCCATGTCTACCTGCAAACAAGCTGACATGATAGAAAAACATTATACAAATTTCCCCAAGGTCAACTAAACTCCACCACTACAAATTAAAGAGAGTATTGTTGCTCAATTCAAGCCAGCCTTCGTCACACCTTAACCCAATATCCGAAGGTTATCAATTGGTAGGCTTAACTATTGTACTGGTTAATCACAAATACCAAGAGTTTAAGCTTTTAGAAAAGGACCCTCTTCAACATCTCTTCTCAAGAGCAAACCAGTTAGGTTTGACGTGTGAATGAAACCCAAATGTTATACTTGTGCAAGTCCAAATAATGTTTGAATTACCTACTCTATATATTTAATTGAACACAGGAAAAGAGAGGACAGATACAGGATTCAAACTCATGACCTACTCTAATTCTATCTTCACGTTTGAATTGTGTAATCATAAATTTAAAAATCTTAAATTTTAGGAAAGAAAAGAATCCAATATATGCTTTAAGATCCTGACAACATTTACAAGTAGCTGAGCATGCAAGAAACCGTTCAGTACTTACCAGACTTGCAAGCATACAATCCACACTCTTGCTAGGTAAAGATGATAACATCTACAAGCAGGTGAGCATGAATAAAAGAGAATAAGACGATGCTTTTATTAATAACGTACAAGATTATTCTACCAGAGACCATATTGTTCTTTTTGGTTTGTGTGCTGCAAAAGCAAGAGAAGCAAATCCACACTCTTGCTAGGTAAAGATGCTAACATTAACAAGCAGGTGAGCATGGATAAAAGAGAATATGATGATGCTTTTATTAATAACGTACAGGATTATTCTACCAGAGACCATATTGTTCTTTTTGGTTTGTGTGCTGCAAAAGCAAGAGAAGCAAATGCTCCATAGCAGTGACAGTGTGCAGAGGAGGAATAAAGGAATAATGTGTTCATGATTTATGGAATGTAGGCATTGCAAGTGAGGACCCTTGCCAAATGAATAGCAAATGTAGCATCATGCTTATGATAATGATGATGGCAAAAGTTTCAGGAGACAGGGCAGAGAGGCTCACGTAGCAGAATCATTGGAAGCATCAACAGATTCCTACTTGCAGAAGGTGATGAAGGTGAGAAGAAAGCTATTGTTGTAGATCAAGTGATAGTCAAACATGTAGAGCTCAGACCAGAAGATAAGCATATACAAAATAAGACTCAAAAGCCCAATTCACAACGAAGCCTGTCACAATGATTGATCAGCCATTAATCCAACGCAAACATGAACCGCGTTTAAGAAACTTACCGGGTTTATAACATCGATCCAATCTTTGGACTTCGACTCCACAAGCTCTCCTCCGATGAGATTCCGGACCTTCTGATGCAAATTCCTCATCAAGTCAATCCTTGAATTTTAGAAAAGACGAGATGTTTCGCCGATAGAATCAAATAGAACAATCAAAGCCATCGATTAGTACAAAGATGCAGAGAATTACCGGATGAGTGGCGTGGATCGGCGATTTTCGGAGGTAGTGGGAATCGAAGGACCCCGAGGCCGGAGGCCGGAGACCGCCGTGGCTGGAAGCCTGCCGCTGCAAAGGAAGGGGAGGATAGAATGCGTCAGAGAGAAGAGCGGGGAGGAGAGGGATCAGTGATCAATGGCGCATGGAATTAGGGTTTCGGGAAAAGGGGGAAGAGAAGAGGATCGGGGGGTCATTACCTCCGCGAACAGAAGAGCGCAGCCTACTTGAAGAAAGACGACGTCGAGTGTTTAAGCTTTACCCGACAACAGACGAACCTTAATGATGTCATCTCCACTGGCAGTAAGCAATCCCAAACGGATAGGAGAAGTATTACCTTCAAGGAGGAGCTCACTGGCCAAGTGCCTTGTGACTTAGAGAGAGCCATGGGACCCGCTGTTGCCTCCATTCACGAGGCTTGTAGCGCGGCGAGTAACTATCGAACGATGTGTTCTTGTTTCAGCTAATTACAGAGATTAGTTCGTGTAATTAATTATTTTTAATATTTCTATCCCTATATTTTTAAAAATATATTAAAATTTTTATTTTTATAAAAGTGAAATATTTAACTTCATTTCTTTTTACACTGTTGCAATAATAAATCGAAATGATAAGTCTTATGATATTCTAATATAATTTTTAAAAATATAAAGATCGAGATATTAAAAATAATTAATTACAAGAGTTAATGTGTAATTAATTATTTTTTACACCTGTCCAACTTTAAGTTTCGTGCATATGCCTTTGAGATCCGCACTAAGACTGATGGGTGGTGGTATTTCAAGTCCTAATGCATTCATGATCACAGTATAACCCTGCTAAAATCCAGCTTCAAAAGATATTTAAACTCATAAAGACATTAATCCGATCCCAAAAAAATAGTTTCATAGCATTTCAGAAGTCATTATGTAACACCCATAATTTAATGATTTATCCTCAACAATGTAATGATTTATGCTCATCAACCACCAAGTTAATATATCAGTGGATCGAGATACATTCACCTGATTGGCATGAGGTACAATGGACAACATGATTCTCTTCTTTCTCAAGTGGCAGATTAGTCCCTCAACTCAAAATCATACACAGCTTTAGATTCATTTTCACATTCTTTCATCGAGAAAGTTTCCGAGAAAAGAGATATTGATAGTAGATAGCAGACACAGATAAACAAAGGAATTCAGCTGTTCTGCTCTCAGTACCTACTACATAAATAGAGAGCCAGGGCTGCATCCACATTTCTACCGGAAACCAAAACACGAGAACAAACAGAAGAGCAGTTAAGAAAATTCGACGAACAATCAGTACTAATGAATTTCTCCTCTTGATGCCAATCGTAAAGCTTCTGATGCTTGATCTAGCTGCTCACTGCATGAGAAGCCGATAGGACTCGTCGGTCATCTCATAGGTATACTCATATCCGAGATCCTGAGCTTGATGCTTAAATTCTTGCATGTCCTCCTTCGGCACTTGGATGCCTACTAAGACATTTGCACCAGTCTCACCCTATCAAAAATCAGACAATAAACATAAGTCACCTCACCATCTTCGATGAGCATCTAATGGAACTCGATGGAACTTCCATCATGGGAGGTGAGACTGTTTAATCATCTTTCTTTGCATGTCTTCTGTTTGTTTCAGAGTTTAGCGGAATAAATCTTGTATAGGTTATTGTTCGCTAATTCCCTCAAAAAATAAAAAGAAAATATCCTTGCATTCTTGCATATATAAAGTTTCCTTTGTGGTATATTCAAGGTAATGGTAGCAAATAAGGAATAATCTGGTGATCAATGTAAAGTAGAAGAGGAAAAGTACAAAACCTGTGCTCGATAATGGAACAGGCTAATATTCCAACGTGGACTAAAGGCATCCAAGAATTTCGTAAGAGCACCTGGCCTCTCTGGGAAGATAAATCTGCAAAGTAGTTCATCTTGGACATTCGACCAGCCTCCCATCTGTATAGGTAATGAATACCAGTTCAAGAGTTGATACCATTACACAGTATGAAGCTTTCATAAAACCATACATGTATGATAAATACAAGATTACATGATGAGTCAGTTAATGTTCGACTAATTGTACAAATAAATATAAAAAGGTAAAATTCCACATATATATATATATTGAAGAAATGAATACAAGCAGACTGCTCTGTCATCTATATGCACAATGAGTATTAATTTGGAACTGTCAAAAATGTGTTGGTCTTTAAAGTTTAAACACTAATCTAACTGGCAAGTCTGTGATAAATGATTAACCCAAACCTACTGATATGATATAACCCAGAGCATATCAAAAGTAGCAAATGTAAATTTTGGATAAAGATGGCAACCATATATGACTACACCACTTACAGCAAACCATTGTCGATATCGGTAACTTGCTGAATTGCCCTTTTGGCAAGCAGACATGGCAAACAGTATCCAGCTATTTAAATATCACATGCTACCTATGTGCAATGCCTAGTGCTTTGAGTAACTGAAGAAGAAAAATAAAAAATAAATGAAAATAATGTGATACTTTTATTACAGTGATTTAAAAAGTATTAGGCGCCAAGGTTCCAAAATGCCCGAGGCACTAGGCGCTCACCCGAGCAAAACGAGACGCTCTGAAATATTAAAATATAAATAATATATAATATAATTAATAAATAGAGATTAATAGTGCTAAAATCTAAATAGGGACTATCATATGATAATAGTAGTTAACAATCTACTGTTAACAGTAGCCAGAGGGGAGAAAAGAGTCACCGACGATTAAAAGTAGGGAAGGAGAGAGCAATGTTGACGGAGGAACTTTCGGACAACAATAGTGACGGCGGAGGAAGCTAAGGACGACAACAACAACGGCGGAGAAAGCTTTGGATGATGACGGCGGAAGTTGCGGACGGTGACGTCGTGGGCAGAGGAAGCTTCAGATGTGTCCGTCGATGACGAAGGAAGCTACGGTCCTCTCCCTCAATGGTGGAAGGAGCTACACACGGAAGCAATAATGGCGGAGGGAATTGCGCATGAAAGCTACACCTTTGGACTTGATCGTTAGAGGTAGAGGAAGCGTCGGTCCTGTGCATCGGGGGCGAAGGCAATGAAAGAGACGCGACGAGGCAGAGGTTGTGCTAGGGTTGCTCGGGGTCGTGCGGGGGGGGGGGGCAAGGTAACTTTATGTAGCTTAGTTGGTTCAATCAAACCGACTAGCTACTATTCAATCGAACCGTAGGCGTTAGGGTTCATCATGGTTTCAATCGGGCGCTCGCTCGAGGCGCCCGATGCCTGGGTTCAGGCGAGCAGCCAGGCGGTGCTTCATTGAAGCGCATAGCTTGGCGAATCTATGAGGCGCTCAGACCTTGCCTCGCCTCACCCAAGCGCTCAAGTGCCTATTTAAACCCCCATTTTATTGTCTCAATTTGTTGGGCCTTAGGGAAGAATAAGCTTTCCAAGTTCTAAGGACAGACCCATTCACTGAATGGTTGTTCCCCTAGAAATGAAATATTTTATGGCGACAACTGTAGTTATTTAACAAGTTCCTTTGTTATCGAACTTATTCTATCCGCTGTCTGTCTCCTTCCCCCTCTATGCCTCCCCCTTTCTTTTTTTTCTTTTTTTTTGTATCACATAATTCATACACTTTATAAACTAAGTTTGATAGTCTTCCTGTCTTTTGGCTCAGAATAGAAAAGGCAAAAGAAAACTCCACATTCATTTATTTATTATTTTGGAAGTATGTAACATCGGCCTTGGATAATAGGGTAACAATTGCCAAGTATATTAAGTAATCAAAAACCAAGTGACTTACAAAATATCTGAGATGATCCTTTGCCAAGTCATCATTAGTAAGATTGATAGTTCGAAGTTGTGCAGATTTCATTCGGTTCACCATGGCTCCTAGTTCAGTGTCAGTATGAAGTCCCACACTGCAATAACAAAGACCAAGTGGCTTTAACAAGAGAGCAAAACCTTTTACCACCACATAAAGTGCAAGCATTTAGAATCAGATATTGAAGGAATGAAAGAGTGAATTTCAACCAATAGATCAACAGTATTATGCATTTTTTACTGGATTAAAAACCTACTGATGGTTTTTCTAGATCTAATATCAAATGAGCATCTTACTTGCCTGTAAAGAACAAGAGCATCTTCTCTACGTGAATCATATCTGTATTTGAACTCTGTAATATTCATGGAGCCTACCTGCAAGGCTCTCCTATGTCTAGAATTAAAAAGTCAAACACTAAAAATAAAGTAGATTAACATAATGTTTGCAAAGTACCAGTTTACAGAATGTCTTAAAACTCCCATGCTCCTCTGGTAGAATAGTTGCAAGTACAGCCTCTCGTTTCCGACCAACATCAGCAAGTTCAGTTACCAACCTCAGCCTATCAAAGTTCATGTTTGCTCCACTGGTTATTGCAACAACATTTGTACCTTTCAAACCATAGTATTTGCAGTATGCTTCTGCACCAGCAAGAGAGAGAGCACCAGCTGGTTCTAGAATGCTCCTTTTCTCCTCAAACATGTCCTGTATTTGAATGTAAAATCTTTTAGTGATCCAACATCAATTATTTTGAAATTATACATTAGTCGCAAGACAACCAAAATTTAACAAGTGGGCAAAAGCTAATGTTCATAATGTTAGAAAGTTTGAAACAACATGAAGAACAACAACACAAGAAATCGCTTCAGTACACATGTTTGAATGGTGTCTTTATTAATGGTCAATGCTTGTTTAATGTCAACCTTCCTAACAGCCAGAGACTCGAGAATCAGAAACAGGATTTAAATATATTCACTGACAATATACAATTGTAAACAATACACACCTTAATAGATGCACAAATAGCATCACGACTGACGAGAACCACTCCGTCAACAAGTTCCCTGCACAAACGAAATGTCTCTTCTCCAACTACTTTTACAGCAACACCATCTGCAAATCCACCTACATGCTCTACCATGATCCTCTGCCCATGATGCAAAGACAGTGCCATTGCATTTGCATCAGAGGGTTCAACTCCAATGATCTTCACCTGTAGAAAAAAAAAGTGATCAATTCCTCTGACCCTTTATTTTCTCAGCTTTATTTAGTTGAATGGTACAGTACCAGATTTGAAATTGAATTTTCAGTGTTATAATGAAAGCAAGTTTTACTACATGAACCTAATAATGTAATTTTGGTTTCACTAGAACAGGAATAGGAGCTCTCAAAATGATAGATAAAAATATTACTAAAAGATCAAGTAATACTGTAAAAGTATATCAAAATTGCTTCACAACGGAACTTATTAATGAGGACCCATCCTTGAAGAAATTTTCCTTGCATTAGTCTGGCTTCTTTGAAGAGTATAAGACCACTTAGAGGATAAGAGTTCTAGGTCTTCTGTTTAATGGGATTTTGTAGGCTGATGAGATTTGCTTTCCTCCCACATCTCCAAGACACATTAAAACTTATAAACCCGAGCGAATATGCTCGGAGACTTATTATTTGTGTTATGCAGTTATTTTAGTGGGGGTCCAATAGCAATCTTTCTTCTCTCTTATTTATCGAAAGGCCTTTATATTCTTTGAGTAGGTGAAAAACCCAATTGGTGGGTCATATCGTAATAATACACTAACCATAAGAAACCAAGAATTTAAAAGCAATATATTACTTGTTAACAGTTCTAGATTTACCAACTAAAATCAATTTATGAACTTTGGTCAATAAAATTTAGAACTGAATGTTCCAATCATACAAGGATGTTGAAGTAGCAAAGTATAATATAAACATGTCCCAACAATATATTGCTTTACAACATTAAACCAATAAGGGGTATTTAATAATGTGCATTTATCTAAACCTTTGTTACAAATATTATAAAACGAGTTATAGGCTTAGAAGATATAAAGATATTATCGTAATGGACAAACCTCTGGGCAAACTCGTTTTACGTAAGCAGCAATTCCTGCTATTAGTCCACCACCTCCTACAGGAACAAATATTGCATGCAATGGACCTGTCAACTGGCGAATAATTTCCATTCCGATGGTTCCTTGACCTGTAATAACATCAGGATGATCAAAGGGGTGTATGAATGTGTGGCCTTCCTGCTCAGCACGCTGCTTAGCGTATGTCTGCGCTTCATCATATGAATCTCCCTTAAGGACAACCGTCGCACCTAATCTCTCAACAGAACGCCACTACAAATAAAAAATGGAAAATAAGTGAGATGGGACAACAATTGAAACCAAAAAACAACAACCAGATGTTAATTTTCTATTCCATGAATTCCCATCATAGAAGAAAGTAAACGATGGTGTTTAGTTGATTCAGAAACCTTAATTTCTGGTGTCGTAACCGGCATTACAATCACAGCATCACAGTGTAACTTCTGAGCAGCTAATGCGACCCCTTGTGCATGATTTCCAGCAGAAGAGCATATAACACCCTTATCCAACTGCTTTCTTGAAAGCTTAACCATCATATTGTAAGCTCCTCGTAGCTTAAATGAGAATACCTGTAAAGCGAGTCCAACCATCATTCCAAGAAATAAAACCTCTGGTTGCAATTTATTGTGCCGAAAACACTTTCCCCTTTAATCCAAAGACCAAAAAAAAATCTAATTTTTGGATCTTTAACAAAAACTTGCAGACTCCTTTTTCTGCTGAATCAATAGTTCGACAAACCCATTGTTTTCCTCATGGAGAAGAAAGAAGCTTCCTGTCCATCTTGCTTGAACCATGTGACTTAATAGTACCAGAACTGGAATCAACAAAAGAGAGGAAAAGAGGAAGAATTGAAAGTGTAAGAGAAGCAAATTGGCCTAATATATGAGATTTAAGAAAGTGTAGCAATCCACATTTGCCAAAGCAAGTAGTAAGGACGCAAGGAAATGAAGGTGGAGACATAAAGCTGAGAATAGAAACCAGACGGAGCAAAACCATACATTCTTCCTGGGTAAAAAAGGCTTGAAATTCCATTTAAACAACAACAATAATAGCCAAAAGGAAACAAAGATGGCATTTTTTTTCCAGCGGCAACAGATGGAATATAAATCATTACCGGTTGCAAGTCCTCTCGCTTGAGCCAGAGATTGACCCCGAGCCTCTCCGACAGCTTCGGCGCCAGCTGCAGCGGGGACTCGATCGCCACGTCGTAAACCCTCGAGGAGAGCACGTTGGTCAAGTACTCCATCGGGGTGAGCGCCCCGTTCGGGCGCTCCTCCCCCACGGCTGGCCGTGTCCTCTCGGTGATCGCCCCAAGAACGCCGCTTTCGTACTGCAACGAGTCCACCGATACCCTCGCGAGGGGGGTCGCGACGGTGTAGGTGGCGCCCGCCTCTCGCTGCGTCGTGACGGCGGAGGCCACCAGGGGGCGCTGCCTTGCGCCGCTGCCGCCGGTGGACGTGGGGCGGAAGCGTTGGGGAGAGAAGGCCGTCCTCGGCGCTGCAGCCGCTGCCGCGCGAGCGGGGAGGGGCGGGAGGGGGCGGCGGGCGACGGCCTGGGACTCCATCGTGGACGGGGCGGAGAGGCGAGGCGAGGCGGGGCGCGGCGAGGGAGAAGATTCACGAGTGTCACATTTTAATAGCACTCGGTCACAAATAATTACATGTTTTTCATACCCACTCTCCTACCCGATCCGCATGCCCGCATTTCCAATCCTGGAACATCACGTGGGGACCACTTTTTAGCACGACAAATATCTGACGCGGGTAACCACGAATCACGCACGAGATCAAAACTTGTGTGCATGATGTTTATACGAGTGATCAGCGGATTCCGCGGAAGAGCATACCGGAAGAAATCATTTAACATTATAACATCCACCGTACGTTGTCAGATCAACGGTTGACGATTAATAGATACTAATCTGGCTTGGCCACTGCGGTGCGTCAAAAAGCAGGCGGTATGGTTTCCTCCAAAGAGCCACGTGAGTCCTTCATCTTTTCTTCCTTGTGATATATATATATA
>LVTN01000012.1:427222-475142 GCA_001649415.1 Musa itinerans | reverse complement strand
CATATATATACATATATATATATATACATATATATACATACATATATATACATATATATATATATACATATATATACATATATATATATATATATCTATGAACATCTTAATATACTTGAAAAACATTAATTTAGAGATTTCATAATGTCTATTAGTGGAGTAGGTGTATGGTACTTGAAGAGATTAAGGGTATATTGATTCCTTTGGAAGTCATATAATTTAGGTAAATTTTTTTTATGGTTTTAGTAAATGAGATATGTGCATGACAATATGATAAACAACAAATAAAGATTGTACCCAAAATTAAGGTTTCAATTATTGAATCACTGTGAAGTACTTGTGAGGAAGGCCTCCCATCTTGACATGACCATGGCATGGAGTGCCTCATGTTTCTTCTTCTTTGCGAACCCTCTCGTAACGGAGTGAGACAATTCCACACGCATCAAAAGTTCACTGAAACAGTGCCATTTGCTCGTGCAAGCAGTAAACAATGACTGGTTGTCTTCTCCGTAGCATTTGCTCATGCATGTAGCAAACAATGACTGGTTGTCTCCGTTCGAATCTTGTCTCATCCTTTGGGCAACCGGTGGGGGATGGATTTTGGCCTTTTCCTTGAAGAAGTCATGAAGTAATGCCACCACCACTACTAACTATTCCTTAATCTCACCCACAACAAAGATTCTTCTCTTCATGTTTCGCATGTTGAAATTATCAATCCTCAATGAATCCAACATACTCTCAAAATTCAAATACAAAACATAAAAAATAAAAAGAGATAGATAATGATTTCAGCTAATTAGCTTTTAATTGGAAAATAAAAATAAGATTAAGACATAATTTTAGCTTTGATATTAAAAGGATAAAAATTGATCGATGTTCTATCCGAAATATTATAACTATAGTTTTATTATATATGATAATATATTCTCATAATTAATTCAATGAAGGATTAAGATAGAAAATTGGGGGATATTTGGGGGATGATGAGAGTCCATTCGGCTGGCCAATTATTTGGCCCACAATAAACAATATTGCCACTATTTCTTGCGTGCATCCTCGGCTACCTTCCATTGTATCATCACAACTTGTCGTGCAACAATCAAAATCAACTCCGTTTGAGTAGTTGATTGCCACTATTTGTCGCATGAATCCTCATCTCACACTTCGATCTCCTATCGTACGACCGCTAATCGTTGAGTCACAATCAATGATGAGTTGATGCGAACGAGGGATTATTTTGTGAATGATGTTAGTGAACATTTATGTCGTGGTCGAGGTGTCAGCATAGTTTAATTCAGTTCCGGATGTATAAAGTTACCTATGTGGAGACTCGAGTGAAGGAAGTAGATGTCAGGTCGGGTTGAGCTCGAACTTCGTCACTTGCTTAGTTGTCGGTCTCTACACATAGGTCGAAGTCGGGAGGGGGATTTCTCAACTCGATCCCTCTGAAGTTTAAGTTAATACCGAGGAGAGTAGGAGCGAGCTGAATACTTCTAGCCTCTCCTTACTGACATCGATCATAGGGCTTTTATACTTGTGAACGAGGGTCGATTGTATGTAATTTGATGATGGCGATTAACTCCTTGGGCGGTTGGCTGGTACCTTTGTGCGAGTGCCGACCGACCCGTACAGATCAACACCGCGCGACGTTGCTCAGAACATTTCGTAGCGACGTTGCTGTGTACAACTTCGAATGGTGCCAGAAGGGGCAAGCCCTCCCAAGTCCGAGGTGCCACATCGACACGATGCTCCACCTCACCCTTGAGGCTCCATGTCCAAGCTAACGTGTTTGCTGACTGTGGCCATAAGGGCGATACTAGAATATGTCCTATTCGATGGTAGACAACCGAGATTATCAAATTGGAGGGTTCCAACTCTTTATAGATAATAGAGATGATTGGCTCCACATCGAGATATATTTATCGATATGACATCGATCTAATTGAATTGAATTATAGGTGTTTGACGAGCGTAATAACTTGCATATATATGGATATGGCATGGATCCAATTGAATTGAATTATAGGTGTTTGATGAGCATAATAACTTGCATATATGTATTTTTATGATTCTAAATTTATTAAATTAATAGATCAATTATACCGTGGAGACTTACTCGTATGCCTCAAGTATATCATGTTACAAGAGAAAAGAGGATGAAGAATTGAATTAGATTACAATTTCTTGATGAATATACTATCATTAATTTAAGTATTATGAGTCTTGTTTATGATTCATTAAGTTAATAAATCAATTATTCTATCAACATAGATTATAATATATTAAATAGAATAATTAGCTAGTATATATATGGATAGAGTTCATTCGAAGAAAGCAACCATAGAAATCCTGTAAGGCCAGCTGTGATCTAACTACATCCCATAGAGATTGAACACACTTGTGCAGGGTGATTTCTATTGGTTTTAGATGTCAATGTTGGGTAAAAGAGAAATAATTGAAGCATCAGTGTAGAATTAGAGACGAAAGCAGGAAAATGATTATTAAGTTTGAGATTTGTATGTTAAATTCTGATACATTGTCATGCACTCATAACCATATCAAACTGTCTTTCTCCTTGCATAACCTTCACACTTCAATCCCAGACACCATCTCTAGCAGCTGCTGCCGCCACCACCACCACCTCCACCATAGTTTCAATCGCGAAACTGTTTCGGCTTTCCCTTTCCTCTGGCCCATCCTTTGAGCTTGTAGAGCAATTTTGGCTTCTTCAGACCTGAATGAGTCTTCCTTGCTGCGACATCGAAGCAAGATTCAATACCAAGTTCTGCAACTGACGAGGAACAATAGATAGGCTTCTTTGGACCTGAATGGTTTTTATTTGCTGCAATAACTGAGCAAGTTTCATGACCAATGCCTGCAACTGGTGAACAGTCTGAGTCATGGAGTTCCACCCTGCAACTCGTGACGTTGTCATTTGCTGGGAGCTCCATGATCCACCGGCCTCCAATTTTCTGCACTGGTTTTACTTCATGTTCTTCTTCCTTTTGATTCATCAAACCTAAATGATTCTTCCTTGCTGCCACATCCAAGCAAGCTTCATGACCAAGTTCAGTAACTGATGAAGAACAATATGTTGGCTTCTCTGGACATGGATGATTCTTCCTTGCTGTGGCAACTGAGCAAGCTTCATGGCCAATCCCTGCAACCGGTGAAGAACGGTCTCTATCATGGAGTTCCACCCTGCAACTCTTGACCTGGTCATTTGCTGGGAGCTCCAAGATCCACTGGCCTCCCATTTCCTGCACTGGTTTTACTTCAAGTTCATTCCTCAAGCATGATCCAACCCAGCCCAGATAAATCAGCTCCTCCATTTCTAGGTGCCACCGGTATCGAAACTGGTCTAGTCGATCAGGCATTTCATTGTTAGATAAAATCCTGATGCTGTCATCCTGGAGTGTCTCCTCTTTACTCTATGGACATGAAAGTAAGAGCATGCATCACACTAACTATTCAGTAGCTACAACAAGCATTATAATGTACTCAAATGAGGGGCGGCCTGAAATACTAACCTCTGATGCAGATTGATAATTTGCCATAAATGAATCCATCCTTGAATCTAAGACTTTCTTTCCCTTCAGTAGTTGATCAGCTAAATCTTTTACTCCTTTCAGCTCCTCATTGATCTTTGATAACTCGGCATCTCGAGCATCCAGAATCAGAGCCTGCCGACGAGCTTCATGCAAATGAAGCCTATTTAGTTTGGACAACTTTTTGGCCTTCCTCCATAGACATTTGAGCTCTGTTCTCATAGACTCGAGGCTTTCAAGAGCTCCTTGTTGTTTGGAAATGGTGGCCTCAAGCCTCTGATTCTGGGCTTCCAGGCACTCGAGCTTCAAACCCAGACACTCGAGCTTCAGCTTCTGCAACAGTGATTCCTGCTCTTTTGCATCACAGTAGTCCCAGAATTGCGATTCGACCTCGCATGATCTGCAGTTGATCGAATCTACAAGGCACTTCAAGCTTTCAACCTCTTCTTCCAAGCTATGTGCATCTTGGAAATTGATGATGGAGACCTCACATGGGTTCTCTGGACATTGCACCCTCATGATTTCTTCTTCTTCTTCTTCTTCTTCTTGTAGGTACATGGAAGATGATTCCTGGCCTTGCAAGCTCACCTCATCCTCAAATTCAGAGAGAGAAATGCAAGGGGAGGAATCCATGAGCTGATCTACTTGGCTTGATGTCCTAGAGGGAGATTTGCTACTTGTTCTACTCTTTTTGGCGATGATGGAGACGGTGAAGCCAGCCAAGGGAAGAGATAATGGAATGGCAAGCTTTAGGAGAAGAGTCTTAATTTCCTCTCTCCTATTCCTTTCCTTCTCCATTCATAGAGAGCTGATGGTGCCTTGTTCTCCATGCAACTGAATGACCTATTGGAAGTCTTGTACATGCTTCATCCTTGGCTTGCCTCAAGGGACTACTACCTTGTTGTGCACCTTCTGAGCCACCTCTTGAGGTTGGTTTCCCTCCAAAAGGGGTTTGGAATTCAAGTTGCTTTTGCTTTGGGTAATAGAACACACATAAACAAACAAGGATAAAAGATAAGAGAAGGAACAAAATGGCCTTCTCCAAGCTGATAAAAATTGGAAGAGATTTGGGTTAAGAAAGATCTCACTGAAATAACCAGCCAACTTGAAGACAACCCAGCCGGTACTATAACTAAGCTGAATAAAGGCTAGCAGCAGAATGCCTGCAGCTCCCCTCACCAAAATGGCAAAACCTCTAAAATCTAAACCATGCATTCTTATCACAGAGATTACAAGTATTATCCAGTGAAACCAACAGACTTCATTGTTCAAACATATATAATTCTGAGGACTTAATTCAGAATTGATTTCCAGTGAAGTCGTGGTGAAGGGAAATGCATTTCACAAATCCAAAGTGCATGTTTCGTTAACCTTTCCATTACATTGTTATCCAAAACACAGGTTGGCTTTAACATTTTAAATAACAAATATGAATGATAAAATACAGGTTGCCCGCATGTTGTAAGCACTTGATCTCTATCTGAAGAAAAATTAATGCCACTGTGGTTTTTGTTCTTATGATTCTCCATTAGGGTCCGAGCTAAGGAATTGTTGTGGAATGTGCTGTTTGATTAGGTTCTTCATTTGATTGTTAATCCAACCTGGGCTCAATTGATTGTTGGACATCCTAATTCAGTTTAAATAAGTCAATTAGGTGCAGCTAGTCCGAAAAAACAATTTATTACCTGAATTAGCTATCTAGGTATCTAAACCCATTCCTAGTTTGACTCAAAGTACCCATATTTTCATATTTATCTGTTCTTGATCAATGGATATCCTAATCTGATTCAAGTGTATGACGTGTCAGATAGATACAGGTGCTTGTAAAAATCTGAAAGATGTTTTTGAACAAAAAAGTGAGAAAATTGGTTCCACTTTGAGAACCAATAAATTAAATGGAATTACTTGATGGGGGAGGTGGGAGAAGAGGAAGAACACCCAGGTTCAGACCTGAGACATAGTTGGTGGACCGACGGTTGATACTCTCAGTTATGCTATGGATCACCTGCTCTAAACACTTGGCTGATACAGTTCTCTAATAGTCTATTTGCATGTTTAAACAACATTCTTGGGGATCAGAGACGGGTACAAAAAATATTGAGGCAAAGGCAAGTCTTGTTCATCAAGTTGTCATGCATGCTCAAAATAAATTTCTCCTCACCGAGCAAGATCAATTTAGTACAATAGATTGCAATAAAAATCTATCATGCAAATTCAAAATATTTATCTTGTTTGGATTAAGGAAAAAATAGCTCAAAGTTTGGAGACTTACAATTTAATGGCCAAGTTTGGAGCCTGAAACCTAAGACTCTTAGAAACTCTTGTCCTGTTGTTATATTTCTCCAGGGATTCTCTTTCAATTTATTGTGTATGCATCTCTCGGTCAATCCTTTGCTCAAGCATTGGCACCATCTCCTCCTCTTTCTCCTCCAATTCCTTCTTTGCCTCTCCTCCTCCTCTGTGCCTGCTATATATATCTCCTCTATAGAATTCCCATGTCCTCCAAACCAACACCAGCATCACCGCAGCCCCTGCCATCGTCACCGCCGTAATGATGATGAATGCAAGCTTGAAGCACTCCTCCCCGATGCATGTCGCCAACGATGACTCCGAGGAAGAAGAGGAAAAGGAAGAGTTTGACATGTTGCTGATAGCGTTCTGCCGCACAGCCGCGCGGTCGTACAACTGCCCGGCCACCTTCACGTTCAGTATGTATGACCCGATAGGACTCGCTGCGCCGCCGAAGTTGTGCAGCGTCGAGTAGTGCTTCAGCCCGAACACCTCCGATATGATGGCGAAGAAGAGCGGCACCTGCGCCCCGAAGCAGAATCCGGTGATCACCGATGCGGCGTATAGTGAGGCCGGGATGCTCCCGAAGGCGATGAGGAGGTGGCCGGCGCAGGATAGGAGGAAGACCAGAGTGAGCAGAAGGGGGCGGGGAAGCCTGTACTTGACTAGCAGGATCTCGGAGGCGAACCCCGCGACGACGCGGCCGGCGTAGTTCCAGATGCTGATAAGGGAGACCAGGGTGGCAACGCTCTGGGCATCGTAGCCGAGGGACTGGCCGATCTGGCCCATGTTGTCGATGGCGGTCAGGGTTCCGCCAACGCCGCAGATGGTGGCGATGACGATGATGAGCATGTCGACGCTCGCGATGGCTTGCAGGATGGAGTAGTCCTCGCCTCTCTTTGGGGCCCTGAAGACGTCGGCTAGGGCTGAGGAGGATGTTACTGAGTTTTTCTTTGGTGTTGTGATCGATGCTTTCGGATCGATCGGTTTGGATTCCAGCGGAGGACCTCCGATGGGTGGCTTGCCGCGCTTCCAATTCGATGCCTCCTCTCTCGCGACCACGACGAGAGGGAGGAAGAGGAGGATGAGGACGACGACAGAGCCGGCCGTGTAAGCGCGCTGGGAGAACTCGAAGCGGCTTTGCAGGATGATCACGGCCATGAGGAATCCGGCGAGAGCGAGGGTGATGTACAGCAAGGAGCACAGGACCTTGAACTCATGGGATTGATGACGATGAGGAGGAGGCTTCATGTAGCGGATGGTGTGCAGGAAGACGAGGGAGACGGCGGCGGGGAGCCAGGCGACGAGGAGGACGAGCGACCTAGGGTCACCGCCGTGGCCGTAGAAGGCGAGGTAGAGCTGGGTGAAGATGGCGCCGCTGAGGCCGACGAAGCCCTTGAGGAGGCCGAGCACGGCGCCGCGGCTGTCGGGGAAGTTGCGGACGCAGGCGACGAGGGCGCCGGTGTTGGCGAAGGCCTGCGAGTTGGCGCCCACGCAGATGTAGAGGCACATCTGCCAGAGGCGGGGGCGAGGCGTGCGGCCAGTGATGGCGAGGTAGATCATGAGGTAACCGAAGAAGTTCATGGCAGCGCCGGTGGCGAGGACGACGGAGGGCGGGGCGACTTCGTTGACGAGGCCGGGGAGGACGCCGACGCTGGAACCGAGGTCCTTGAAGAAGGAGATGGTGTTGAGGGTGCGTTGGTCGTAGGCGAGGGAGGACTTGATGGCGGCGGAGTAGGCAGAAAAGATGTAGGTGGCGCCGGAGGCAGTCATGATGAGGAAGGAGGCGAAGAGGGTGAACCAGCGGCCGCGGGCCACATGGAAGGCCAGGTTGATTGGATCCCAAGATGACATCCTTCGTTTTCCCACCCCTCTCCCTGAGAAGAGGAGGAAGAGGAAGCCGGAGAAGAAGAAGGGGCGGCTTCGGCAATTGGTCGTCAACGGTGATTGGCCGCTGCCACAGATCTCGGAAGGGATTTTCGTTATTACATTACATTGCCGTTTGTCTTCGAGGAAGAAAACGTGAAACTTAAGATAATTTGAGATCGGCTACGACATAATATTTTAATTATAAATATTTAAATTTTTATATAAAGTATAATATAATAAAATTATTATAAAAATAAAAAAAATTAAATTAAAAGGTAAATATTAAGATTTATGACATAAACCGGAAAAAAAATTCACCATCAGTGACAATTATAACTGTGATTAAAAGGAATTTATCTTTTTTCGAACCATTTAGTAATAAAATATGAAATTTTTTGTACATATTAACATAAAAACTTACAGCAACTCTAAGATCCAAGATCTTTTTAATTGATTTATTTACATTATTAATGTGATTGAGCTGCAAGGATACATTGACATTTATCTACGTTTCACGAAACCCGTAGTACATTTAATTTGTCGTAGCGTATAAGTTGAGGTTAGATACGGAAGAAAATTGAGGCCCAAGACAGACACATCAAGTCGGGTCACTAAATATAGTTGGAAGGAATTAATCGGGGTTTTAAGAAAGCATGTCAACGGCAGCGACAGGCACGCGTATATACGTGTAAAATGGTAAACATGCATGCTATTATATGCACAAAAACAAAAAGAAATAATGGTTGTAAATGCATAAACAAACACGCATATTTATCGAATGTGGACCCAACGTTAATCTGGTCAAATGTTTGACCATCTGTTGAATAAAAGGGTCAACTGATGCCATCATAATTTTGATAATATTTTAAGAATAAAATAATAATATCATGTTATAAAGAATATAAACATATTCATAATTAAAAAACACTTATATGCCCATGAAAAAAATTTAAAGACCTTTGATATTAAATAAATAGTTGAGGATATTTTCAAATTGAATCGAACCAATCAGCGGTTCAGTTCCTGATTTTTCGGATCTGATCCACCCATCCAATTCGGATTTTATAACTTTGAAACCACTTTATTGTTTCAAAAATCACATACAAAATCTGTGAACAAATTACATGGGAAGCCGTCTCTACCATTCTGAATGACCAACGAAAAGAGACTAATATGTATTCAGGTGATGACATAGGTGACGATATAATCATGAAAAACAGATACCAACATATACCTTGAATTAGCTACGTACAACTTACCAAACAAGATTAAATGGTTCGGACCCTTCTGGATATGCCTTTTCTTTTATTTTGGTGCTATGTAGATGCAGGACCACATACGACGCTGCAGTCCAATTTCTACTACAAACATTCCGAGAGATTCGCAGGTCCGAGAAGTTCCAATACCTTCAAGAATAGAAACCTTGTGAGAAAAATCAAATAAGAGACGTCTTTAACTATATAAAATGTGTGTCAAAACTGAATATGAATCGTAAGTTAGAAGGATTATCACCTTCGCTGCACCGATTACGTGCCAGTGTAGCTGTACACATCTGCCTCTATTACTCTCCAGTTCATGAAGTATAAGATGGGTTTTGGTCAATTTTCAAAATCACTATGGAACAAACACAGATCCACCAGCATTCAAGTGTCAAACATGGCAGCCCCTGATGTAAGAGACGACAATAGTCCGGCCGCTGGGCCAGGAAGAATGTCACCAAATGTTGACATGGCAGCTGCAGATCTGTCCTTGAGCTTACCGACTTGCGCATCAGACAGCATGGAGCCCCACCTAGAGGTACTCTCGCCAAATTTGCTGCCAACCTATTTATTTTGGACAATAAAGTTAAAACCGAGACCCAGTTCTAAGTTTCCAGGTAGCTGGAACACAGAAAAATGTCATAATTAAAAAAAATTAGACAAACATCAAAGCAAGCTATATCAGAAATATTAGGAGATAAAGCACCGTTGCAGATCAATTCCAACAGTGAGGTTATACATATAGGCCAAAAAATCAAGCTGATGCAGCACATGCCAACTTGCTAAAGTCTATGGGAAGATATTGACATGGATTTAACATTTTCTAAATTACCACAAAGATGATGTATGACATTCATATGGGAGACTAGTAATCCAGCAAAGAAGTGATTGACTTGGAAAATTTTCAGACTGAGTAGCTAGTCTTTCCTAAGACACCAAAAGAAGTCAAAGCACATAATCTAGAGGACCTGCAGTACAGGAAGATAAATCAATATTAATTTGAGTACTAGTACTACAAAAAATTGATGAACACAGTTGTGGAATTGATGTTTGTGGCTGAAATCCAAGCCATTTCCATCCATATGCAGTTGTCTACAAGGACAACGCAACTAGAGAATGCTGAAAGCTTATTCAACAATTTTAGTCAACCTAACATCATCCTAGAAACATGATGCCAATATAGAGAGGTCTCCTAAAGCCCAACAGGCTATTTGGTGGGAGAAAACATTTACCTGATCAATTACAGTATAATTTTGTGCAACTGACTAACCCCCCAAAGTTCCATAGGCCTGATCTATTATGCAACATATTTGGAAACATATGCACATCATGGCTAGGCAATTATGGTATTGTGGGGCTGAGTGCTGAATAAATAATACAAAGGTCTTTGAAGATTAAGTCCACTCAGAAATCATGAGCACAATCCACAGAACAATTAATCAATAATACACTCTTTTGATATCGTAAACTTGAATTTTAATCAATAATCCAATATAAAACCCGTCTATGCTGAAGGTTCAAGCATGCCTTTGTCATTGCCTAAATATATCTTGCATAAAGTTATAAACAATCTAAATAAAGTCACCAAGTCACTCATGAAAGAATTATGTAATATTGTCAAAATTAATGTACCTGTGTCATTATGGACTTAAGCAATGGTGCTGCAACTCCAAAATTTGTACCATCATCAAACTCGAACTTTGACAATTGTTCTCCATTTGTGTTTGCTTTCCAAGAACTCCTCATTGTGGAATCATCAGCGGCCTGCAGAGCTGATTTATGTGCACCTCTTGAAGACAGGACAGGAGCACTGGAGGGGAAAAAAGTTCATATCATAATCACATCATAATTAGTAAGTTGGGGCACGGTTAATTGAATGAGAGTGATACTTTCAAAAATCTAAGATGAAAACAAACATTTTTTCAAGCAATAATTTACCAATCTAATTATAAATTTAATCTTCTTTTGCTCCACCACTGGCTGCAACATTAACCAACTGGTGCATGTTATCTAGAACCACTTTTTTCCACATATAGCAAACACATATAAAGCTTCAAATTTAGCTATATATTTTTTGCAACAAAGTGGATGATACAACTAGACAAGATCTTTTAGTAGCCATGAAGAAGATGCTAAAACTATAAATCATTTCGTACTGATCATATAAATAGGTGTTGGTCTTATATACACTGAGCTTACCACAGTGTCCTGACACTTAAAACAATTCTAGTATACTATAGCATCTGTACCTGGAAGTACCTCTTCTCTTGCTGTAGAAGACAAGGCCTACAAATTCTACATGCAATACTCCAAAACATGCACTTTGTCAACTCAGACTAGCATAAACTACTTTGTAAGTTCATTGGGATCTTTTAATACTACTTTGTCAACTTCATTTCTCTTTAAAAGAAACAGACCATCTAAACAATACCAACTTTCATTATATGCTCCTAAATTAGTGATGTCTCATCAGATAAAAGGTCAGACCCTTGCAAATTAATTACCATAAAACCTTTTCAAGCAATTCGTACTACCAGCAGATAATATTGCAATGATCAGGCACCAAGGAACATGATCTCGTTTTCTCATTAAACCTAAAACTTCTAATTTAGGCTTCCCACCACTATGACATGATAGATTATATTTCTGTTGAGAAAACCATGTGGCATGGTCCTTGCACATTTCATTCACTTTTTTGATCACTCAAACCCTCCCTCCAGGTTCACACTTATGGGAGTGCACTCATTTTTTTGCAATCTCGAAAGAGATGAAATATGAATTTGTCTTCTCATATTTATACTTCTAGTTCGAGTAATCATACTTGGTTGATTTAGCAAGTCATCTCTCACATGAAGTGCTAGTTAAGATCCAGCAGCACAGAGATTATCGTCAATCAAGAATCCTCTAAAGTGATGAAGTTAATTAGAAATCATTTTTCCCAAAATTTCATTCCATCTATCCAGGTGTGTGATCCTCAATTACTCGTATATTATATTGAACGTTAATGAAACACCACTTTCATTACTTTATGTTGCAACCAGTTCTTGCTAGAATAACCATAGAGGAACAGTTGGATTCTTGCACAAACACTAGCAAAATTGAAAGTTCTAAAATGAAGCTAAAAGAGCTTGTGAGTTGTACCCTCCTGGAAAATGAAGATATAGAAATCTGATTAGTTGAGGAAATGCAAATTTGCGATCTTCATTAACCATAATGACACATATTTAATCCTGATTTACATGACATCATATTAGCACAGCGACAATAAAATTCTGATCGCCATTAACCATAATGACACATAACTAAACCTGATTTACATGACATCGTATTAGCATAGTGATAATAAAAAAAATTAGCCATAATAAAATTATTGGTTCTTTTGTTAGAACACTAGATTGTTCGGTTGCTATTGAAGGAAGTTAAAAGAATTGGTGAGGTAAAAGAAGTGTAGAAGATATGGTAACTAGATAGCTGAAAGAATAAGCAAAAATAGGCAAAATTGACCTAGGAAAGTTTATCATGTAAATTGAACTAGTTATGCAGAACCATAGATCCCAGCTTCCCATCTTTGTCAAATAAGAGAAGATTAATAGTAAGGAGACTTTTGATCCACATTTTTAAGCCAAGAAAAACAAATTCAAACTCTGTATTATGAATGTGTAAGACATTGGTGCATCATACAATTAAGAAAACATAACTTTAAGTCCTCTTAGAACTCCAAGGCCATAAGAACGGCATGCCACCTTTACTTTCTCATGCCTTCAGCTACAGGTAAAAATCTGATACCTAAAAACAAGGCTTTGTGCAGTTGGATTGGTTGTATCCAATATTTAGATCAATGGATTGAAAGACAGAACTACGACGTAATACATATTCTGTTCACCCATAATTTGCCGTAGTTTGACTATTAGGCATTCAAAACATCAGCATGGCAACCAGTAAATTAAACAGAAGAATTTCTAAATAATTGTTGGCTATTTAGAAGATTTACAAACTAATCTCTTTTTTCTCCTTAACAACCTATCAAGCATGTTTTTGTCTATATCTCATAACTATTGCAACTAAATGTAATCACATTATTTGGAAGATAATAATACCCAACATCTACATCGTCTAAGAACTAAGAAGCTTCTTTATATATTAGAGCACCAAATAAAAGCTTTGTTCAAGTTCTACCTTAACTAGACATATTTCAGTCAATGAACTATTTCTCAAATGATTATACAACAGCGACGGAAGGACAAGGCTCGCGTCACTGAAAATCAACACTTCTGAACCAATATATTCTAGGATATTAATAGTTCTTCAAAACTTTTGGCATACTTTTCATCCACATGTGATTAACCTCCCACAAAGACCATTCTAGAGAATGGAAGTCCAGTCGTCAACATGTATCCTTCAGCAATTGTAATTTTATGAGCTAGTTACCAAAAAAGTTGGGACAATTCAAGAGTAAAGGAAAAGTAGATAATGATTTTAAAGCGACAAAAATATAAGGAACCAAACGGCTGCTTCTTAAAGGAAGACTTTAGCTTTAGAAGTTGGTGTTAGGTGGTGATCCTGCAAAGATCACATTCCTAAACTCCAACATCAACTTGATCAAAATCCAAAGCATAACATACAGATGGCTAAAAAAGAGAATGTTGCACATTAAGCAAAAAAACACCAACCTGATTGGAAGGTATTTAAATCGAGGAACAGTGGAGCATCTCATGATGTTTGAGCCTGTATTCGACTTTGTAGGCAATTTTTGAATAGTGTCTGTGTACATGCGATTAAGTTGGACCAAGAAGCCAAACAGGACAGCATATCGCTTGTATGATTGCTGCTCATTTTTCCAAAGGTAAGATTCATACCTGTAAAATTTTTATATAAACAAAAACAAAGCACATTATCTCTGCATCTTTTACCTATAACCTTAGACATGTTATCAAGACAAATAAAAGCAGAACCAAAATTCAATTTTACTAGTTTACCATATGTAGCAAAAGCAGTATAAGGATTTCAATTGTTGGTGTAGCATCAAAACTTTTGGAGAAAGTACTTACGTAGCCCAATCAATGGGATCCAGCCTCAGTGAGAAGCTATTCATTAGCCTTGTAACAGCCTCAACATTAGCAGAATCAGACTGGACATATGGATGCTTCCGTCTCAACGAAGGACTCAGTGATACATTTCTTGATGAATTCTCTGCGGCATTTAATTCAGGACTACTGGCGGTGGAATCTTTGCCCCCTGATAGAACATCAGCAATGAATTTTAGGTCTAGCAGAATTTGCAAGATTCCCTTTTCTGAAACATGAGATTCACCACTCTTCACAGCTGATAAGAAACTTTCGTATATACCAACCACCTGTAAGACAATATGTCAATTAGCATAAAAAATAACTAGAATTGTCTGGAGGCACTGCAAAATTATCCTCTCCAAAATAACTCCATAATTCTGTTTACACCAAAGAATGAGCTCTTCATCTGACCAAAACAAAAGTGACATAAAGTGTTTACAACAAAAAACAGCCTGCTATAATTGTGAACCTCAAGGAATGAAAACCATACTTCATCAACTGTTCATCCTGTTGCAACTGGAACTAACAAGTTGTGTCTCACATTTGTATATAAACCAGATACCTAAATATATATGATATTGAGCAGATGCTAGAAGTACCTAGTATCATATGCTTCATACTCTATACATACCCTACTGCCTATCCATTTATCTTCATCACTGCTAGAAACCAGTAAGTCTGCCCTCATTTATCTCTCACCACATGCCTTGTACTCGATAATTTACATCTATATCCTCTTCGGACATGTCAGAATCAGAGAAGGTTGTACCATGCACAATTCTATGGATGGGCAAAAGATCCCAATGGAAGAGACTATTGGCTAGTTTGACAACTGTCTAGGTGTTAAAAACCAAACTAATCAAAGTGGAAAACTGACCAGCTGTTTCAGTCATGGTCCATATTTTATATGTTCTTCAGTTTTTTGGTTCTCTTGGTTTAGTTCCAATTTGGCCTCTTAAAAGAAACTGGCTAGGGGAAATGGCCGATATACTATAGAAAGGATTACTCTTTGGCTGGCTGGTTGGTAATGTAACCAGTATCACAATATTCCTGTGATCGTTGACAGTTTAATAGGTGTTTTCTTTTACAGTTCGTATTTTGGGTTGGGTCCATCTCTCTAGTAATCGAATGAACACAATGGGACCTTACCCTCCTTTGTCTAAAATTCAAGTAAAAGAAGGGAAGGAATTATTTTTCAAAAAATGAGTTTTTTTTCTATTAATCATTAAGTTCAGAGTGCTATACTTAATTTAAATTATAATTTAAACTAGCAGTTAACTGTTAAACAAGATATTTATTACCTAATAAAGATAACTTCAGTCATCTTCATTTCAGCAATACGAAGTAAGAAGTGTCTTATAATAAACATAAATTGGACTAAATAAACAGATTTGGTAGCTTTTAACAGACTGGATCAAAATTACACCAAACCCACTCCAGGCAACATCTGCACCATTCTGTATGTACCTTACGCTTACCCTTACATATCCCTTCCATGATCCATTCCTTGATGATAAAAAAACCACTAGTTTCTTCTCTCAGGGAGTGCAGCTAGACCTTATTAAAAACTGATATAGACATCGATAAGCAAGGGGCTCATGTGACATGAGAAACCACAGTAAACTAATGGTAAAGAACTTTGTTATTAAAAGGCTAGCAGGTACACTAAATGAAATATATCATCTTGTAACTTTCACTGGCTCAAATGATAACAAAATATGTCATTTTCTTTTAAGTTAATCCTTGATTCTTCATCAAAAGGCATCACATAAACTTCTCTTCATTTCAAGCAAAAATGAAGACAATTAAAAAATCATGATTATTCATCAATGAAAGTTTTTAATTACTAAATGAATTTTCGGATTTGTTTCGACCAATATTAACTCTTTCCCGTACATCATTATATGATCATGCTAGCAGATATTACATAACTAATGATTCTCAGATGTATGATGCATGTAAATTGGCTCTACTATCAAGATGATACACAAAAATAACTTATAAATGAGCACCCTATAGATTTTGTCCCTCACTCAAACTACATGGGGCATTTTGCTATAAACCTTAATGATAAGCCTTCAAATAAAAATGGCTCTTGAGTTTCAAAATGACAATACTATATGCATGATACAAGAGTAAAGCATTTATTTATCTGAGTATTTGTGTCTTTAAGTCATATATATATATATATATATATGTGTGTATATATATATATATATGTGTGTGTGTGTGTGTGTGTGTGTGTGTGTGTGTGTGCCCAATGCATTTCCAGTCTCTGACAAATGACTTTGTCAAAATAAATCAACCTTATAGATAAGAAAGCATCCTTGTCAATTAAGGTATGTTAAGGTTGACAATATTGATAACTAACACATTTGAACTTGGTACACCCACCCTCTCTCTCTCTCTCTCTCTCTCACACACACACACACACTATGATCACCTCCTTCCTGTCATGTTGATGCCACATCCTCCTATGTCAGCATTGCCACCTCTTTCTCCTCTTATCATACAAGTCACCACCTTCTCCTCTTCCTCTCCACCTCCTCCTCCGGCCAATGAGCATTCCAACACACAATATATACCCAATCAGTACTGGATCAGTTCACCTAGGACTGTCATGATTACTATATCGAAATTTGAAACCTTGATTCAACTATCATAGTGTATTAAAAGTAAGGATTGAAATTTCGTACTGTACTGATGTACCGAGCTTTGCTCGATACCGTACAATACGACATACCAAGCGGTACACCTAGAAAAAATATATAAAAATCAATTTTAGTACCGAGCAGTATTAAATATAAAAAAATAAAAATATATATAATTAATATATAAAAAAAGATATAAAATATATATATATATATATAAATAAACCTTCGATGGCATTATTCCACCCTATCCCCATCCTATATGTATTGATGAAGACGATCCATCTAAGTCATGCGTAGACAGTGCCTAAATGTGAAGTTAGACGCTCAGGATCACTAAAAATATATAAAATATATATTTTTTATATAAAAAAGATATAAAAATGAAAAATCAATATATAAAGATATAAAAAGATATAGATACGACATACTGAGCAGTTGCCTCGTTGTCATCGCCTCATCACCGTCGTCTCGTCTGCAACCTTCAATGTCAAGGAGGTGGGGAGAAGAAAGACGACATCAACATTGGAAGGTTCTCCATGCACCGACAGTGGATGAAGGAGACCGTTCCAAGATGAAAAAGGTCGGGGTCTTCATCGCCTTCCTCGCGATCGCCTCTTCTGTTGCTCTCGCCACCACCTCCCCTGATCCTAGCGGCTCCAACTCCCCCTCCAAGGAGGCACGACTCTCCTCGTCATTACCTCTTGGATCGAGATCGTCGAGGGAGGGCAGCGTCAGATTATGATCGAGAAAGGGCGTGGAAGACAAGTACGTGTCAAGGTTCGACGAGCTCAAGTTCATCAAAACGCTAGTGATGACACATCGATGACTCCGTGGTACTCTTTCTCGTCGCTTCTCCCTCTTCTTCGAATTCCCTCTTCTTCCTCACCCTACCTAGCTGTAGCCAGGTTGATATCGCCCAGTAGCGAGCGGTCCGTGTGTCGGTCAGCTGGCAGATTGGTACATACCGCTTGTACCGGGTGGTATGGAACGGTATTAAAAACCCTAATTAAAAGTGTTAATATCAGGTCCATCTAAGTGGTAATAGCATACCTCACCATATATCAAGGTACAAACAACACACTTTTTCTTCAGTGATCTCAGTGTATACTGTAACATACTAACATAGAGGACCAAAAAGAGGACAATGTGTGGTACATATCGAGGTTTAATTCATTGCAATAAACTACTTACACAATTTGGAACTGATGTCATGGAGCAAACTTGCTATAGAGCTAATTTCATTTGAAACGTCTATTGATAATGTCCAAATATTTTCTAGACTATGTCAGTTCTAGGGGAGACTTAAATGCTTACTTCTTGCTTGTATGTGCTTAACCTGCCAAGATATTTCTATGCATGTTTTGCAATTGGATGGCATGAGCAGGGATTGTTGGCATGGTCTGAAACATGTTATGCTGGAGAGGTATTTGGCAAGCATCAACTCAACTCACTATAGGATTTTGGATTTATCATTTCTTTTTTTTAGAGAGTCCTAAAATGCTACATTTACATGATTAAGTGAAAAATATACATTTTACATGTAGTGAGAAACTCTCTAACTTTGACTTCATCAAGTTTTGTATTGATTGGGAGTCCTAATCAGCAACTAATGTCCAGTAGTCGATCTGGAGTCCTACCTTGAGCAACTAATATCCACTAAACTCCTTCAGCCATATAGTAACTTTTTTTTATTATGGAACACATTTTAGGGTTATCTAGTGGTCTATGATACATTTCAGGAGGAGTGACAAATCCATTAAGAAACTGTTGGGCAACTATAAATAAACTCCTGCGATAGACCAAAGATATTTGTCTATTCTCTTTCTTAATCACTTCCTTCCAACACTTTTTTCTTTTCTCTTTTTACTTTCTTCTTGTTTTCCCTATACATTATAGTCTCCATATAAAGAGGGCACATCACAGGAAATCTTATTGAATCAACTACAAAAATCAGCCTATCTTAGTCGATCTGTTAAGATATACATATGTGCATCTTCTAAGGTGTGTGTGTATCTTCTATGCACTAAGGTGTATGTGTATCTTCTATGCACTAAGCACAAATATCAACATGACATCCTTGATTCAAAATTGGAGTATAAAAGCAGATTTTATTGACCATCCCAGGTTAGAACATGTTAAAAGCTATAGAAACAAATACGAACTACACATGGAAAGGAAAACATTTTATGTAGATGCAGATATAAATATCAAGCAGCTAATGACAGAACAAATAGTACCAACCTATTAATTTACATATTTAACATGACGAAAAGAAACATACCTTCTCTAAAAGTTTCCATGCAAACATTTGCAGTGTATATCTGTCAAGAACATGACCTCCAATTTTATGAATTTCTAGGCATGCTTGAAAGAGAAAGGAGGTGATATAGAGTGAAGGCACAGAAGGAAGAGCGATTGTCATCTCCAATGGTCCCTCATTGGATTCGTCTTGTTTGATGATTGTTACTTCCCAACCCTACATTGGCAATAGCTTCTTGTGTATAATTTAACTAGATGCATGACTAATTATCTCTCAGAACACATTATAAAAGTTTAAATATAAGAAAACAATTGTATTCTAGACAAGTATAACACAAGAAAAAATGCAATAGTTCGTGAATTAGCTAAAGAATAATAACATCACATAGAAACATCAAGTTCTCAAACAAGAGCAAGTTACATCCGATGTGTGATATCCGACAAGAAGAAATAGTTAGACAAATCTTTGGTACCACTTGTGTCTCTCAGTGAGACTTTTAACATGTAATGTGCAAATACAAGGCAATAATAGGCAACCAAATAGATTCCAGCAGAGTTAGTCAATGTCACTAGTACAGGTCATTTGATCAATTTCTTCTACTCCTCTTAAGTTATAGTTTATCTTCATTGTTTTCCCTTAACTACAGGTATTACTCCTGCTCAAACTTCAAACTACCCAAAAAGAAATTTAAAATTTTCTTGTCTTCTTACATTATTCCTTATCTTTATCTTTATTTCTTCTATTAAAAACACGAGTATATATCTTTATCCAGGTTGCATCACATGAACTTATACAAAATGAGCAGACTAAGCATCCAATTGATATGAATAAATCATTTTAGGATTCTTTAGTAACCTCCTACTTCCCTAGCAACAAAAGTACAACAGCTAATTGGGGCTATCTCCAAGGATCCTTCCTTACCAAGAACATCATTAGTCAAACTAGCAACCATAAAATCCTTTCTATTGTTTGAACAAGACTTCTTAGGTTTTTTTCTACCTTACCACAAAACACTAATTTTTATTGGTTGACTTTGATAAATTGTGCTTTTGTACACAAACATCTTTACATGAAAGAATCTATATTAAATATGTGTATGTCTGTATATAAATACAAAGGCAATTAATGTGCACTCTCCATTTGGTAGCATAGAGCATAGAATCAAAAATCATGTAACAAAAAAACTTGCACGCGTATAAATAGAAATTAACCAAATAACATTATTAACTGGTTCAGATGCAACCTACAGATAATATGCTGATCAAGCAGGTGCAAAGCAATCATTGACACAATGGAAGAAGAGAGACACATTTAGTGCTTATGCTTAGATGTTAATTTAGTTCTCAGATATTTTCCAGCTGTACTGAAAATTAAAGGTGTTTTAAGCATATATGGAAACCCTACTTGTAGCCCTCTATGCATGCCTGTTCAAAGATTCAATAATAAGAGAGCAGCTAACTGGATGCATATCAATAATCATGTGGCTAGCAGAAGAGAGTCTTTTATATAATTCATATAGAAGGAACTGATTTTTATCTGACAGGAAGCTTGACTGTGATGAAATGCGAATTCCAAATTCCAAATACCTAAAATTAACAGTATTTGTATTTAGAAAGACCCTTCAACTATAGAAAGCAAAAACTTCTAGTGTCAAATGCAAGTTGTTCAAGAACTTCATTGACCTTTAAAAGATGTAAAATTATACCAAACTATAAAATTCACCCAGCTAAAACCTTCCAGAGTTGCTATGAATCTAAGTTTTGCAATTAATGTATAAAACCTACAAAATGGTGCTTGTTATGCTTGGCTTCTAAAATATACTAAACTAAAAGTAATATAAAAAACCTATGCAATTACTGGTGTAAAATGCCATGACTTCCCTCTTAAAAAAATTGTCAAAGGAAAAAAATTAATAATTGGTCTGATGGCATTTTTTTTTTCAAATTACATCCAATGTTGATTAAAGAAAATATCACCTTTAACAGCATAAAAGATACTGAGTGACCTATATTCTCTATGAACTACAAAAATGTCTTCATTCTGTCACATGTATTATGTTGCTTTGATGTTTCTCATTTTCTAGGCATCTTTGAGTTTGTCAATTTTGTCTCTTTGCTTTGTTAACATAGTACATATCATCACATAACATCCTAGTAATTTGAATCACAGCTCAACTCAGATATAACCGAATCAATAGCATGCCAAATTCTGACTGTTTTACCCATATTTAATTGCGTGCATAACATAGCCAACTTGAATTTTTCAATTTCAAGGCCATCAGTCTCAGCTTTTTTATCCTATTTTAGTTACTTAATACAACATTCCCACACTAACAATGTACACTTGAAAGAAATCGTTCATGGAAACAAGTCATTTGGTTAAAATAGTTTACTGCATGTATACAAGTTCATATTCAGTAATTATTCTCAGTCACCACAGAGAAAAAAATGAATGCAATCATTAAAATGTCAAAGATTGTTTCCTATATAATTCTTGAGAGAAGTATTTAAAACCAATACAAACTATGAGATTCAAGGGATATAGTCATGGAAAATAAAAAAATAACTTGGAAATTATTATCATTGAGAACTGTTCAGAACATTGAACAAGAAATATATACCTGTAAAGGAGTGGATGCAGATAATGCATCATCTCTATTCAGATCCTTGGAAAGAATCAGTCCTAGATCCTTAGACACCCATATAGTCCACAAGCTATGAGCTCTGATGCATAATTCTCGGAAAATTTTGTTGAGTTCATCAAGTTTTGGGCTTGTGCTGTCATCCAATGCAAACAATGCAGCAGCAGCTGAAATTGTTTGCTTCCTTGGATTATCAAGAAATTGTCTTCTAGGACTTTTGGAACCGTCAAATGTATGCCTTTTAGGGATAGAAGAGATTGGGGACTCAAAAACCACCTTAGATTGCACTGGAAGAGGAGATGATGGTAGGCTAGCAGAGACTGCACCTATCATATCATTAACCCACTGTCGCGGGGAACCAAGAACTAGTGGTATATAACTTGAATGGTTATGCAATGCAAATAAAAGACGCCCTAGAAAAAGCGATCTCTCAACAAGAATCGAGTGAGGTAAAGAATGATTTTCCTGCTTGTTGCTACCTAAAGAAGTAGAAAGCTGTGCAAGTTCATCTCCAATTTCCTTCAACAAAGCAGATATGATGTTGTAACATTTCTTTTGAAGGTATGGTGCCAGTTCTTTTAACCTAATAATAGAGTTATGAGATTCTACAAAGCATATAAGATCCTCTATTATGCTCCGGCATTTGTTGTCCACCACATCTCTGATCCGAGTAACTTCAGGTCCAAGATATGTGTTAAGGCTATTCTGGAAGTCATTCTCATAAATTGTCAGCTTAAGTGTATAAAGCAATCCTGTTTTCTTTTGAATTGGCTCTGAGAACCAAATACCACCACCATTAGATGGTTTCTTTAAGTAAGCTTGGAAATCATCCCGATCTTCTTTTGGATCTGTGGTCTCTACAATAGCCTGAATAGAGTTCTTCAAGTTGATATCCCGGCTCAAGTTATCAAACTCAGAATGCACGATCTCCTTCATTCTATTAACAAATGCCTCTTCCAACCTATCTTCTAAGATATCCTTCCCATCTTTCAGAATGATGCCTCGAATCTGGTTCCATGGAGACTCAATGTCGGAGCCAAAAACACTCTTCAGCCACTGCTCCAAGCTATCCTCCAGGTCCCCTCGATCATCCAAGGCTTTGCAGACCAGTTTTTCAGCAGTCGAAAGCCCTTGTCCGCTTGCAATTGCATCAATTATATAAGCACCGCCAGCCAGCACCCCAAAGATCTCATCACAGCAGTTTCTCAACCACAAAGAACAGGTCTGAGCAATGAACTCTGGCTCAAGAAGAACCATGACTGCTTCCAATTTCTCCCGATGTGACTTCCAAAGCCTCACCTCCTCCTCAGGATGGGGAATCGCCCCAAACAACTGCGTTCCAGGGGGAGATCCGAGCACCATCTTGTAGAACAACGGCATTTCATTCAATGCGAGAAGAAAGAGCTCGCCCACTTGCCCCAGACTAGATCTAATCGTCCTCGCCACATCACATAGCAAGCAGGAGGAAGAATCAGGGTCCAAGGAGGTACCCGCCAACTTCTGCGAGATCCACAACCTCCTGGAGTCCAAAAACAGGCCGAGCACCTGCTTTGGGTCGAGATCGTCAATGGTGGCGGCGGCAGCGAGGGCATCAGCATAGGCCGCGACGGTGAGCCCCTGGTCCGTAAGCCTCTCCCGGCTCCTCTGGGAAATATGGGCCTTGAAGCCCTCGACGATCTGCCACTGGTGCCGGAGCAGCGGGAACTTGGCAAGCACCTCGCGATCAGCGGCGTCGTCGGCGAAGAGGCCGTGGACCTCCTTGGCGCGGAGGTAACGCCCGGAGGCCTCGAGGAGCATGGACTCGTCGAGGCAGCCCCAGATGTTTTCGGGGGTGTCGACGAGGTACTTGACCCTGGACGCGATGCCATAGACGCGGGCGCGTGCGGGGTTGGGGCTGAGGACGGGGGCGGCTGCAGGGGCGGAGAGGGAGCCGACGGCAGCGTCGATGGCGGCGAGGTTGGAGTCAATGGACTCGCAGGAAGAGCGGATGAGGAGGATGGAGTCAGCGGAGTCGATGAGGTCGCGGTAACTCTCACCGACGAGTTGGCGGAGCTCCTCTTCCTTAGCCTTGATCTCCCGCCGCGTCGCCGCCTCCCCGGCACGGATCTCAGGGATCGACTTCGACCGGAAAAGGGACTCCGCGTCGTGGGCGCCGCCGCCGGCCTCCGGCGGCGGAGGTGATCGCATGTGGACGGATCTGAGGGGGGGGGGGGACGGGGGGGGGGGGTGGGGGGGGGGGGGGGGAACGGAGGGAGGGGGAAGTGAGCGGTCGGTGAGAGGAGGGAGAGGTATTTTGCGAGGGAGGAGTCGTGGTGGACGCACGTGCAGATCGGAATAGAGAGCGGGAAGGGGGAGAACGATGGGGTCGGTTGTGAGGCCCAAAGTCGCATACGCACGGCCCACGGAGAAGATTATATATATATATATATATAATCTTTGAAAAAAAATTAGGACGACGGAAGCGCATCCTCCCCCCCCCCCCCACCACCAGATAAAATTATAAAAAAATCTTAGAGAGTCATTTTAGAAATTTTCTAATTTCATATAATGGTGCGAAGTGTTAATCAATATAATACCGTAGAGCTAACTAGTGGAACATGATTGGATGGGTCTTTAGAGTATTGTTTAGGGTTTGTTCGTTATTTTAATTTGTAATAATGTCAAGTGGGTACTTATATGGATTTTTGACCGTAGCGGATCACTTAGGATCTTTTGTCGTGTAACTATTCATAACTTGTGATGTTTATATTTGTAATTTACATTGTTCATCAAGTATTTATTGAACTGTCTACTTATGAGATCCCGAGTTAAGTTTAAAGGATCATAAAAGATTTCAGGGAGATTAACCCTTTGCAAACGGACACGTAACAGTATAGTATAACTTAGACAAAACCAACTAAATCTATGACATATTGTATCAAAGTGGGACAAACACATTTAGAAACATTTGACATACAAACATAAGAGACTTAGTAGGGCTGTAATGAAGGTAGCTAGCACATGCAACCGTTTGAGGGAAACAAACATAAAGATATAAGGAATGAAATTACTCAAAGGAGCACACATCTAATATTTACATTCAAAGAAATGATGAACTCTTTATGCAAGAAGCACCATGAGGATAAGCAAGTAGGAAGAATACATATGACTGTAATAGACTAAAGTGTGTAATAAGTTCAATGTGTTGCTACGCCTTAATGAGAGCTGTCTTGATAATGAGTCACAATCTAGCAAGTGCATTTACGATGGTGGAACAATACATAGATTATTCAACAAGATGGAGTAGTCCAAGAGGATGGTGGTATCCAAAACTTCTAGAGGAAAGAATACAAAAAGAAAAATAAATCCAATAAAATAGATATTTAAGAGGGATAAACTTCTAGAGGAAAGAATACAAAAAGAAAAATTACTCCCATAAAGTTCAATGGACTGTACATGTTGCGGGGGTACCTCAAGACAACAGCTCCATAAAGTTCAATGGAGTAAATAAGTGATGAGAAGTTGTCGCATAATTTCACATGAGAAATGCATTAGTGGATGCATTGCAAGATCAAGTGAAGAAGCAACCGTAGGCAATACCAAATAAAGGTACACTTAGAGTTGATATGAAAGGTCGAGCCCAATGGAGGGTTGACTTGTGAAATGGTGGGCACGAGGGCTACCATCAATTCAATACAAACTGAGGAGTAAAGCAACTTGAGTGAAACTTAGTGAAGTCCCTAAGCTACATAAAGGGAGTCGACATAGAAAACAAAACATGAAATAGAGGTACAAAGCTTTTCTTAGACAAAGGATAATGACTTGATCTCTTAGAGATACAAGAGCGAGATCATGTTATTCAATGGGTCCCTTATTATGATGTAGTAGACTCATCTTGCATGGTGTTAAAGTCAAAGGGAGATTCAAAGCATATACACTTTATGTCAATGAAGCAATTGATAGAGGGACTAAGGCAACTCAACTTTTAGAGGCACAATTAGGGTCAGCAAGTCTTAGCATGGGGTAAGAGGATGCAAAGGCAAGTACTCTTGAAGAATATGTTATAGCTTTACCATTCGAGTTACTGCAAACGAAGTTGTGTGCAGTGGAGATTATGCTGGGGCAAGGGCTTATAATCCATATCATAGTGCACTAATTTCAATAAAGTCAGTGGACATCAAGAATTGTTGGATGATAGATTGTCTTAGAGATGTGCTTGTGACCCAAGAGCAAGTGGATGAATGTCGATTGTCAAAGGAGCGAACACAATCAAGGGTGGTGAAAACCCTGCGATGTGTTGGCAAAGGCCACACATAGAGAGATTGTAGTCCGAGTTCATCCCACAAAGATTAAAATGCAATTGAGATATCACCAAGATGCGACATGGTATAACGGATCATGATGGAATAGTTTAAGGCAATTCTACACATGCAGGAGAAGTCTTGTGAGGGACTTGATCATATAGAGGTATGATCGGGAGCTATTGGAAGCTCTACTTCAATGAGCAACATAATAGCAAGAAGGGCTATTGATTTAAGGAGTGAATGTTATGGTACCACATAGGCGGGTCTTCCGTGCGTTTACTAAAGTTTACATCAGATAAAAATCTTGGTCATCAGCATACGAGGCTATGTAAGATGGATTCTAAGTTCAAGTACTAATGAATCTCATGGGAGGGGGGGACTTGATTATATAAAAGTATGATTAAAGCGATTGGAGAGTTAGATTGCTCTAAAGCTCATACTCACTTAAGAGAGCCCAAGAAGTTGGAAGACAAGGCCGAGTGAGTAAATGTTGTTACTAAGGACACAAAGAAGAATATAATTGGCATAAGTCTTACAACATGATGACGGTGGTCATGCATGGGAGTTGCAATCTATTTTTTCATCAACTAAGGGGAACTGTTTGGGGAACACAAAGGTATTGAAGCAAGTAGTCAAAAGGAACAAGGAAGCGATGATGAATCCTGAGGGATATAGCCACACAAAACCATGCATCGATTAGGAGGGAAGTGGACTCAAAGGAATGCCACAATGCCATAGAAGCAGGACTTCTATGGAGTCATCAATCCTTGGCTCTTATGGAAGGAGAGTACATGGTCGTGAAAGGGGATCGAGGAGGTGAAGAATATAGAGGTAAACTCCAAGTATCAAGACAAAGCAAAATGACATATGCTAAGGAACATCGTAAGACCGGTGTCAATGCATTTTTCATTATGATTGCTAAAAGTTGTTAACTTCAAATCAATGCAAAAGTGCTCGACCAAGGAACGGAGTAGATAATACACAGTGCTATACCTTACTCAAATAAGTAGATGATAAAAATGATAGAAAAGATAGTACACTCTCAAAGGCAACCAAAAATATCAAAGACTTGCTCTAAGTCGAGGTGAAATTTTATTCTATTCGGGCAAAGCTTCTTGTATTCTAAAAGTTCAATGGCAATAAAGAGATGCATTACAGTAGCTAACTCAACGCAAAGAATATAAACACTTCAGGTGCTTTAGAAGTGTAAGCAAAGATGAGGTGAAGGCTAATAACCAACTTGAGATATAAAGTACAACCCTCGAAGAGGCAAACGAAGTCATGTAACCTTTGTTTTATTAACTCTTAAGAGAATAGATGAAACCGAATATCTAAATTCTCTTATTTATCCTGTAGAGGAGCTTTGTATATGTTCAAAAACCATTCAAAGAAACTTAGTGAAAGACAACAATTATCAAATCCTCACCAATGGTGATCGATTCTACCAAAAGTAGATTGCCCACTTTATTTTCTAATAAAATATTAATCGAAAGGAAAAGTGATATGAACCTAATTAGAGGCAACATTTAAGTCGAAGAGGAATTGATGGATAAATTTCACGAAGGAAATACCTCAAAATCTTTAAGTCAACAAGATGATACTTATTAAAGCTCCGATAGACATCTACCTTATTCAAGTGGCATAAGACATTTGAGAGATTGACACACAACAAGGAATGTCTTTTTCTTCATCTGATATGTCTGTAAGGCAAAGATCAACACAACTTGATCGACTACATACTAGTGTCAAAGTTACTAGCAAGCTGAAGCAACGTTAGCATATTAAAGTTGGAGCACTCAACAACAACGGTGGGAGCAATTAGAAACCAAGGGAGGTACATTGCAACTAAAGCAGAAATTGAAGATTTACTAAATGTGAGGAGACGTAGTGTCCGTACAGGCTTTGGTGGGGATGTCGAATAAATGGACAAATATGTACACAGGACATCCGATGTAATATTTGTATATGTTTGTATCTTTCAACACAGTAGATAGAGGTTACAATAAGCTTGACAACCTCATTTTGATTGGTTTTTATAATCGTTTTAGTCTTATAAATATAGGTTACATGTAGTCAATGCGTAGAAGCAAAACTGCCCAAAAATAAATCATTTAGGTAGACATTTTTAGCATTTTCTAGCTCCATAGAATGGCATGGAGTATCAATCAGTATAACACTATAGAGCTACCTAAGTGGCACATGGTTGATTCGTTGTTTTGTTCCGTATTAGTGTCATTTGAGCACTTGTGGGGACTTTTGATCGCGGCGGACTACCTTGGAACCTTTGTCGTATGACCCTTCAAAGCTTTCAAAGTCTATGTTTATTATTTGCATTGTTTATCAAGTGCTTGCTGAAATGTCTGCCTATGAGATCTCGAGTTAAATGCTTCTTTTAACATATTTTCTCTTTTGTATGTATTGAAGGAACTAAAAGAGGTTTCGAAAAAGCTAATCCTTTATAAACAAACACTCAAGGGTACCACATAATTTAGGTAAAATCAACTAAGTCTGTGACTACGTGAGGTGCCCCTCTCTTTCCTCACCCACAACCAACAATAAGGGGAATCTGAAAACCTTGATGACGAAGGAAGCCTACATGCGACGGAGGTAGTTGCGCAGTCCAGCGAGAGCAAGGGCTTCAACGTTAATCGCCTTTATGTACGATCACGCTTACGCCATGGGCAACGAACGATGAATGACTGTTCGAGGTGGAGGGTGATGGCCAACAGGGTTAGAATGATCATTTTAATAAAAATATCACTTTGTGAGAATTTCTCAAAGGCACTATTTGAGAAATTTTAACTTTTTTCACGAATCCTCCTTATATATATATATATATATATATATATATATATCATTAGAAAACTTGTATATACATGACTATTAGAATAGAAATAAGAAAACCATACTTATATCCTTTAGAAACTGAAATCTGATAATTATTATGATAAATAAATTAATATTATACTTTAGATATTTTTATATTCCTAATGTTTTATGATGACAAAAATATTAAAAACATTTTAGATATTTGTGTATTGTTATTAATTTTAAACTAAACTATTCAGTGATGGTAATCTAAATAATTTGAATGGATGTTATGATCTTAATATTTGAAATGATACATGCTAATTAAATTTTGCAGGGACAAATATCCCATTTCCAAAATTTTCTATTTGTAAAATGAATATTTCAGTTGATAACTCTGTGATAGCAAGAAAACAATGATTTTTCAAAGCACACAAAATTATAAATATTAGAGAAAAGAAACCCCAAAAAATCACTAATTGGAGAGCCATACATTTGCTAAGACTCAAAGAGTACAAATCAATATCTCTACTGTTCATCAACATCAGAACCATTAGTACGAAACAGACATGCAGAACCCTTAACTGGATATGGCAGATATTACATTCCAAGTTTGCCAATGTATGAAGACAACTCATAGTCTATTGCCATGATGGACACTGAAACTGTTCCTATGTTATTTATCATCATCTTAGTGCTTAATATGTTACAATTAGATTACACAGGAAAAATGGTTGCAAACAGCTCTGAAGATAATACATGCTGTAGCTGAAAACAATTAGCTCTTTAAGCTTTTCACAGTCATGGTGATTCTAAGTGCAACTCCAAATATCTGCAAACTGGTCGGCCGCAGAAGCCAGAAGAAACACCATGTGCACTCTCTGAAGCGATGATGACTTGATTATTTGTGCCACAGTCATCCAGGAGAAACTCAATGTAGACTTGAAAATTGGAGGCGATGATGACTTGATTATTTGAGCAGCTTGTTCATCGTCTCATCCTAGCTCCTCAGTTGATACAGCATTTTTGTTTTCAGGTTCCAGAGCTTTGTCTAAATCTCGGCATTTCCTAAGAGCTGCTCTTATCTCCTTCAGTAACTCATCAACTCCAATGTGTTTTCTGCAAAAGGAGAGAATGCAATTACCACTATACTACAGTTTGAATGTTCAGAACCAAGCAACAAAATGTGGAATAAGGGATACGATGAGAAGCTACTATGGATGATTTTATTCAATGTTGTATATACAGAATATGACTTGTATGACAGTTAACTCAAAGCAAATAGTCTCCTGCAATCTCTCATGCCATAACATGAGCTGGAATGCATAAGCTGTAGTCTCTTTTGCATATGGACAGTGGTGATCATCCACAATGAGGAACATGAATTTGCCACAGTAATAAGCTTTAGCTTCTAGAAACCAACAATGAAGATGGTTGGAACAGGGTAAAGGAATGTAGGATACTTGAAACAGGTAGAAATATGTTAGCCATATTTTGGTAGTGAAGATGATGACAAGCAATGCAATGTAGTATAGACCATGATCAGTTTGGGAATAGCCACATGCTATTGCCCAACAAAAGGATTGGGTTTGATGGATACATTGGAGATCTTCGATCATAGAGTACCTCCAATACCAATGACAAGGAACAACCAGAAACTTGAACTAAACAATGTCCGATGAATAATCATTAAATAGAGAAGGTCAATTTGGAGCGGTTTACTAAGAGAATGATTCTCTGGAAATAGTTATCTTATGCCACAAAACAAAAGGATAAAAAAATTAACATGAAAACAAAGCAGTTTTGCTGACCCAAAGAATGTTAATAGTTGTCTTTCAACAAATGAAGTGTTTGAAATGAGGGGTTGAGTTCCAGTGTGAGTTTCAGATATGAACACAAAGAACATATGTTTAATGTGAATAGGTTGTTAGTGTCCAAGAAAATGTTTGCGACTTCTTTAAAACCATCTGTTGTATTATTAAAGATGATAACAGAACTACACAGCAATGGAAGAAAACTAATGGAGCTTAGTTTTCAAAGTATATCAGAAAAAACAAGTACAAAGAGAAATTCTTACAGTACGCTAGCACCAACTACTGCCAGAGGACGTGGATAGTCTTCAATCCCCTTCATCTCTTCACTTTTCACTCCTGAGGTAGGTACATGTTCATCTTCAGTTACAGTGGTCAACTTTTGGCTCATTGCCAACTCAAGTGTCTCCTTACATCCAATATTAGAAATTTCTTGAATCAAATATGGCAACCCATCTCGAGCCTGTAGAAGTCATGAGCATAACACAAAATTGATCAAATGTAGCAAAGACGAATCACATAAAGCAGGCTAGAAGAGCATGTAGCTAATTAACCAAGGGAAACAAGACTAATCAAAGATTTTGTTCAGAGAATCAAATATCAAACACATGAAACACCTCAGGAAGGTCAGTCTTGTTTAACAGAACAATGTATGGTCGTTGAAGATACTCTGGGTTGTACATTCGAAGTTCCTGCAAAAGAATTACATTAGCCATGAATTCTACAGATTGTGAAATCAGCATTGACTAATTGAACTTTTGAAGAATCTAATAAAAATATTAACAAACATGAAAATATCCAATAAGAGCAAATTACAAATAAATCATTGATTCTCTGACAACTTTATACAAAACTAACCTGGAATGTCCAACATAATAAGCTGAATACAACGGAAATCAACTAGGAACATTATTAAGTAGCTCAATGTACTGATTTGGGCTCTACAGGCAAACAATACTGGGTTACTGGTTATGAACTCAACCAAGACACATCATATCCAGCTATGTGATGTGAAAACATTGAATTACCCTGATTATTTTACTTAATAAACCCAATCAGACATTAAGTTTTGCCTCACAAATCAGCCAGGACAACTTTGTAAAGCCTGAAAGCTGTTTACTTATTAATCAAGTGGATCAGCCAAACCATCCTAAGCCCAACATTTTTCAGCTACATGGTTTTGGGTTCAGATTAGTCTCTCATCAGGTGAAGGCCCAAAACCTCTAATGTTAATTCAAGTAAATATCTGCTGCACTTGTATCATCTAAACTGTTGTAATTGATGGATCAAAGATATACAGTCTATGGAAGATTCAGACTACTATCTGTCCTAAGAATATTATACTTCAAAATTCAAAGCAACAGCAAAAAATTACCACTTGCTCAAGTTCTGACCTTACCATCTCCATCAACTGTAAACCACTTTACCTTCCTAAACTCTAAATCCATTCATCTCATCAAACATAATTAAAAATACACCCTAAATGATTTCACCTGTTTTATCAATACAATCATTCCTTTCAGTAAATTATTAGAATTGTTGTGATCAAGGCCAATATACTGAACATGCTAATAGAGAATTACTCAAGAATCTAACATATATCACCTCCTTAACAGTCCTATAATCATTCACAGGGTTCTCAGCAGCAGCATCAACCACATGAACGAGCATCTGTGTTCTCCTTATGTGTCTTAAGAAATTACGACCAAGCCCCTGCATTAAAAAAAAAAATCCTTACTAAAGCATATAATAATGCCAATAGAAGCAGAAAATAGAATACATGTGTGTAGTAATACCTTTCCTAAATGAGCACCTTCAATTAGACCAGGCAGATCTGCTAGTGTTGCTTCAGAAGAATATTTCAGTGCCCCTAAAGTAGGGTCACCATCAAGACGACCAAGATTTGGCATTAAGGTTGTAAAAGGATAGTCAGCAATATCTGGTTTTGCAAGTGTAATGGCTGCTAAAAGTGTAGACTTCCCCGCATTTGGAAGTCCCTAAAAAAGCAAAATATTTTGATCAACATGTGGATTATGTATATCAAGCAAATTTGACAGTGACAAATAGTGAGCTAACATGGTAGCCAAGTTACTTTCATACATGGTGATTCTTCCAAAAGTAAAGTTTGTTGATGCTTGTTTTCGGATAATTTTTGTCCTCAGTAGATATCTTCAGAAATAATATAACATCGCACATTGAACCTTTAATTCTTTTTTAAAATAAGATTTATTGAGATTTTATCATCTTGTACTAGTCTTATGTTGGTTTATCTATCTAATGGGGTTGAACAATTGCTTTTTGTGATTGCACATTTATACTTTGTTCCAAAACCTATTGTTTTAGACTATTGCATAACCTATTGTTTTAGGTAAACAAGTGCACAAGGCTTCATGCCAATGCACAGGATGAAATTGCCCAGTTCCATCCTAAAGAGAGGTTACCAAGTGGTAACCTTTAGGGAAAATTGCCAGCCTTATCTCCAAAACAAAGGTTGCTGGGTGATAACCTCAGAGAACCGGGCTTACCACCCAGTTTCAATTATTTAAATTGGGGGTATTGGATAAGCCTATCACCTGGTACCACTAGTTTTTCCTTCTTTTATTGGATAACTTCATTCACAACTATTTCTTCTTTTATTCTTTTCTTTTTTCCCTTCCTCCTATGATCCTCTCTCCCTCCTCTATTTCTCCCGACATTCCTCTTCCATGCGACTCTTCCTCCTCCTACCTGTTGCCAGTGCTCTGTCGCTACCCCACTACATCATCGGATGGTCGATTCCTCCCCTTTCCAGTACTCCTCTTCTACCTCCACCGCATTTTCTTCCCCCTTCCCTACTCCTATTCCTCCCTCCTCAGTCTTTATCATTGGCCCATGCTGACCGGTACATTGGCATACCATATGTTGGCACACTGATAGATACAACCCATACCAATCCGACAGGCAAACAGTACAGGTCTAGGATCAAGACTTCAAGCTTTGTTGAAGAGACTCAAAACTATGTTCCCTTACCCCTATAAAGAGAGGTTGTTTTCATAGCTTGAATCCTCATTACCTAAATTGTAATGAAGCAACCTTATCATGATATCAGTTGAGGCACCTTCTGGATTTACATTAGATGTGAAAAGAAGAAAGATCTATCAAAATACCTTTAAATTGATGAATAACTTGAACATGTTTTTCATTTTCAGTTGTCTTATCTTCACTCTTTTTACACCAATCGGAAAGAGAAAAATGGATGTTTGCTATCATTCCGGTACCACTGTCTAATCAATGAGTCAAGCTTGTCTGCCCTTTCAAAGGAAAGGTGATCCTGCCTGTCCAAGGGGAAAAGGGTAGAAAGACGGATCTCTTTGACTCTCTATATGATTTCAATATCTTAAAACGGTTTTTTGTAAATAACTTAATTTGTCACACAACTACTTTCTTATATTGCTTAAGATGGAAAAGAAAACCAAATAAAAAAATCAGAATTTGGTTCAATCGAGAATTTCAAAGCTTAATTTAGAATTGCAAACCTATAAAGAAGTTCAAATTTTGATTGAAAAATCCACAAAAAAGAAGCATTTATAAATCAAATATTGCATAAAAAGGGAAGATTATCTTCCGAAACAATTTTGGAAGTAAATCATATCTAAAAAAGGCAGATTGATGAGCTGTATTCAAGGGTTCTAATTCTTGATTATAATTTTCTTGAAATGATATTCCCGTTACACCTAAGGGGTCTTGAAAAGAATATTTAAACAGTTACTAGGTCCTCTCACTGTAAATTTCTTAGAAACAAATAACAAAGTCACCATTTCCCAATGAGTTAAACTGAATCTCAATGTGTTTCACATTTCTTTAGCTTCAGTTCTACAGACAGCATTTCATAATTGACAAATAATTATCATCAGGTTCTATGTAATACTCATAATCTGTTTCATAACCTTTAGACTTCAATTAGACATGATATGAAGTTGAGTCTTTAGAAATAGTTGATCAAACATAATACTCAAAATAACAACCCATCTTCACATTCATTGAGTTTTCAAGTTATAGATTTCAACTAATATGTTTTACAGTATTACTCTGCATGAATAGTTGATCAAACATAGTACTCAAATTAACGATCCCTCTTCACATTCTATACATTTCAACAAATATGTTTTACAGAATTACTCTACATGAATTGCTGTTGTTCGGACACAAGTAAAAATGTTAAATAATCCTTGCACATACCACAAGAGCAACGTCAGCAACCACCCTTAGAATAAGTTCCAAGCTAACCTCTTCCCCAGGTTGTCCAAGAACTAAAATCTGGGGGGAAGGCAATAATATGCTTAATGAAGACATATATGCATTTACTGGATTATAAACCAACAATAAAAAGAAAAGTTAATGCAAGCAAATCATGTGATATACATGGTGAGGCGCTAAATAAAGAACAAGCTGCAATGTCCCAACTATTTGGGGTTTCATTGAGCTCTATGTGAGCAATATTTATAGTTAATTCAAATCTTGGTTTGAATGGTGATATTGCTTTACAACAGTATATTATGCTTTTAAATAAACCCTGCTTCAACATATGTTCTTCATTTATTAACAAATACAAAAGCTCAAGACAACTGCAACACTCAAAATTATTAATGATGTTGACTTTCATAAAACAATATTCTAGTTTTCATATTAGTTTTCTAGTTCATTTTCCTCTGTAGAAAAATGGGAAACAAGTTGACCTATTCAAATCCAAAGTTATTTCCCTTATTTGTTTACCTCACCCTCGATTTCTAGTACCATTGGTGGTGACACAGGTGGCTGCAGCAGTCATAAACAGCAAGTGAATGGTGATAGCAATAGTAAGGTCAGTGGTTACGAAGATATGGTGTGAAAGTGATGATGGTTGAAGAGGCCATACTGGTGTTCTAGTGATGTGAGGCAGCAGTGGTGGAGGGTGGTGATGCTGGCAATAGTTTAAGTGTTAATGGTGGTGCTATGATGGTGCTATTTATGAGCTGATAATGCAATCACTGGTGGGATAAAGATGGCAATGATATAGACACTATAGTTACGACAGTAGTGACGATAGTGATGGAGAAAGCAACAATGGTAATGAAAATAGTAGTGGGATGGTGCTAGTGGGGATGGCGATTGTGGTCACCATATTGGTAGCAGGGTAGTGCTATAGCAGTGATGGCAGTGAAAATTCCAATGACGTTAGTGAACATGGTAGTCAGCCACTGATTGTAGTTGCAAGTTGCAACAATGTGGTCGTGAAAGTGGTGATAAAGATGGCATGAGCCACATGAAAATGATATCAATGACAAGACTAGCACAAAAGATCAAGTGATTTCGGATATAATTTTGTAGCCTTCCAAAGTCTACAAAATTGAGAAAACAGGAGACGTGATTCCCCAAGAATATAATTTCCATTTTTTAATTAGAAAATTCATTTTCCAAAGTTTTCTATCTCCTGATTTTTTTTTTAGAAACTAAAGATATCTCTATAAGCACACCCTGGACATTCAAGCACCCAACCCAAAGTAAGTTCTTGGAGTAATTCGAATTGACACCATGTAATTTCACTTCTACATTTGATGATACCACTAAAAGAGTTCAAAAGTCCCGGATGACTATTAATGTTGTCATCATAACATAAAAGGAAGCAACTTGAACTACTCATTAGTTCTTACCTTGTCGCTTTCATCTCTCATTACATTAGTAGTTAAAGCCATCAACCTTTTCCTTTTGTGTTCCGGCATCTCTAACAAACTAATCTGTCACAAAAAGAAAAAGAATTAGTGTATATAAGGCCAGAATAGAAAGTAGCCAAAATGTCAATTAATGATGTTCGGTTAACAGTATAAATTCCCAGTTAAATGAAGATGATTATTAGCCATCAGACTGACTATTATTGGCTGATTTTGAGCTTTTATTATTGGCATCTTGTAACCTTTTGACAAAGGAAAGGTATACGGTATGCCTAGTTTTGGTAAACGATAGGTCTTGTCACTTATGCTTTTTTATCGCGCATTATGTATTATAAGTTTCCATTATAGGAACAGTGTTAAACGAAAAAAGAGAAAGGATGGATTTATTTTTTGGAACATATTTACTGACTTTGTCCTCAACACTGTCTCCCCATTCTTAATTCTTTCCCATGAACATTAAAAATACAACGACCAACAGAATAATTGGATCAGCAAGCCTCAGCAGATCGAAATAAGTGTGTGCCACCCACGACCTAGGGCAATGCAAAGGAGACAAGTTAAAAAATATATATAATTTTAAATTTATTTGGCAATTAGATATTCCCCTTTTCCTTTTCCTTCTCCTTTTCCTTTTCTCTGAGTAAAGGTTAAATCTCACCGGACTGGACTTCTTTTTTTTTTTACTAAACTTTTCTTGAGTATATTTGTGCCACTCGCATTTGGCGATGACAACTGATGGCATGGTTCTGTATGATGTCATGGTCTATGCAACCAGAATGTTAATACTTTGGTTGGCCAAGGGGATATTACTGCTAGCTTTGGACTTCATAGTGAAAGTTTGGAGTAAATTTTTGGCTAAGGTTGGCATGGTAAGTGAAGACCAACTTACCAGAGGTTTAGATCCTCAATTATTTTGATTTTCAATTTTTGAGTTATATCTGCTAGTGCAGTATGCTCTTTAATCACAGGATAAACTTGTTTAAGATAAATTGGTTGTCTAGTTTATTTAGAAGAAAAAGAACTACATGCCTGGAAACTTCTGCAACATAACTTCTGAAAAATAGAGTCAATCTAATACTCACCCCACCTTGTCCACCCCTTGCAACAAGAATTTCATCACCTGGCTGTGCCAAATCTGCAAGGATCTTTCCTCTTCTGTGTTTTACAACCGTGCCTGTCATATTTCTGAGATGTTAGAGACGGATGCAGATTTCCATTATTAATGTCCAGTTAGAGGTAAATGTATGCATTTGCATACTGTGAAGATCCATTTACATATACAGAACGAGATACAATTATTTTACCATTGAGTGACCTAGATATCCAGAAAGTTATAGAACCATAAATCAATGTTGAAAAGGAAACAGTTCTACAGCCAAACTGAACATTGTCAAGCATCATGCGACTAGTGTTGTCATGGCCCGGGCCTGATAGGCTAACTGGCTTATTAACTTCGTTTGGTCTAAACCACTAACCAAAATGCTTAAGCTGAAGTTGATAGTTATACACTCATCAGACCCTTATAAGTTAATCTTAATCTTATACACTTCCGATGTGGGACTAATCAAAGGTGTTACAAATGTTATCCACAAGTAGTAAGTTTCAATTTGCTAAATATTATATAAATTCCTCATTTATGCATGTGTGAATAAATATATACACAGACACATTGAGAGAGAAAGGCGACTCATCCTCTGTAGTCTGTAGAAGCACCACTTGCATGTGCCACAGAAAGAAAATCTAAGACAATGTCATTGGTTGAAAAAAGATACAATTTTGAGGATAGATAAATTTTATATAAGTTTTCATAAAATTTGAAATCCATACTTTGTTACGCAAACAAATACGTAAAATGTAGGTACCAATACATTTATAATATTAAATTCCTAGTTAATTATAAAGCTTGGAGCCTGTTATACTTTAAACGGCTCTACCATTGATGATATTTTTAGATGTTAACCTAGGGGTGTTGTTAATTATGCAAATATTATTAGTGTTTTTGTGGTGCATTATGAATATACCACTGAACATGGTAAATGTTGTCATTTACAATTGCATTAAGTACATAAATAACATCAAATGGCAGCATCGGCTCACCATGTAGCATTATCCTAGAACCATCAAGAAAATAAAATATATCAGGTTATTGGGGAATTTATCGATTCGAGCAGTCTAAGATATTCAATGCATATCATAAACAAAGACATACATGTTTATACACAAAATCCGTCCAGACTATTGTAAAATTATGCCCAAATGAATCAGAAACTCCTTTTGTTGATTTATACCAAGAATTGGCAATCTCTGGTACAAAATCAATTCCACATGCATTTTAGCAATTAAAGAAAATAAGTAGAAACCTTGATCCTCAGAAGATATGCAAGTTCATATTCCAAAAGACACAAAAACGGAACACCTGTCACGGCATCTAGTTACGAGCTACTTAGAAGTTATCGCATCCATAATATCATCTCAATCATCTTAATGAAGCAATTCCTTGATAATTTGTGCAAATACAGAAAAATACATACCTACAGGAACAGGTATTCGTAAAGTTGGTGCAGCAAATCCATCATGGAGTTGTGAATTCAAAGTACCCATGGCATCAACATTTCCCCCTCTCTTTGCACAATATCGTTTCTTTTGGTGCAACTCTAAAAGAGATTCTGTACTCTCATCAGCATATATGACTACATCACCCCCATGTCCTCCCATTGGTAAGATAAGTGAGCCATCTGAATCCCTTTTGTACGGGCTTTTCTTCCTAGTATTCTCATGGCCATATTTTTGTTGTGTCTTTGAATTTATCTTTTGGTTTGGCATGCTGAGAACTGCACCATGGCCTCCATCTCCAGCACGTACAGTAATAATGACTTGATCAAAATACTTGTGTGGTTCTCTGATCAGTGCAGCAGTGTCAGTTGAAGGAGATTCTTTCACCCTAGTAGATCTACAGTTAATTGCAGTATGATCTATGATCTTTGGACTATAGCTCCACTGCTTAAACCTGCAAAAGAGGCAAGTAGAGGAATGGAATAGAATGAGGAGATATTTCAAACCACATAATCATGAATATTTGAAATCCTCTGCTTAAAGGTGTGCATGAAGACTCAATACAACAACTTAGTTTTTGGCTATTTAATACAGTTTAGGCCAAAGTTATTGTGCCAAAGAGAAAATGAGACAACAAAATTGGATATATGTAACATTGCATAATTCTGTTTATTTCTATTTAAAACAGAAACAGACAAAGAGATCAAGTGAGAAGGTGCCAGCCCACCCAAAAAGCCTTCAACTGTCCAGCATCCACTTCTCATGGCTAGCCCATATGATAAATTTTAAAAGTCAAGGGCCAGTTCCTACCTACAAAAGCTTCAACCACCCAGAAATCCACTTCTTGTGAGTCTGTGACTGTCCCATATGATAAATCTTAAAAACGAGGACCAGGTTTTATAACAATCAGGAGACATACTTTTTTCTCATTCTCTACAAGACTCTTGCAATGCAGCTCACACTTACTCAGAGAGCACCATCTAGGAATGCTCATATATGCTTTTATTTTCCAGTCATATGCGTTTAATGTAGTAGAAAAAGCTATTTTCTATTATCTATGTGGTAAGTATGTTCCTTGAGCTTACAAAACAAAATCCATCAACTCTCTCACCCACTTCATGGACAAGGACATACAAATGTTGGAAACATATCGAGTGAACATTTTGCTAAAAGTAATTTACCATAATATTTTGATCGTAGAGGCGAGGTGAGATCCACATTCAAGAGTACTGTTGGTAGCGATTTGAGGGGGAGCACAATTGATGAAATCATGTTCCACCAAATCACTGTATTCGAATATATACAAACAAATAGGAGGGTGTTTGTAATATGTCAAGGGGGAGGGAAACTAAAAATCTCAAAATTTTAGTTGAAGAGTATGTTCCAATTAAAATCATTGACAAATCATAGAATATGCAAATAGCTGTGTATCACTCCCAGAGCATAATCCTAATTTGTTGACAAGATGAAGCAAATTATTCATCTTAACCATGGAACATCTGAAGTAAAAAGATGTTGACCATGAATTCAGAAAGTTGCAAATTCAATTTAGGTATCGTGGATCCAACATGATAATGATCTTTAACAAGTTCATTGGAAACTTTGAACGATCTCTGTTAGATAATATAAGGACAACTAAGTAGGTTTCATTTTGACCAGTAATGTAGTTTAGGCTACATTCTGAATGAGGTGTGGATGAGGGATATCATGTGCCAGGGAAATATCTGAGATTACTGCACAAATGAGTTCGCTCAGTCCTAGCTTAATTTGAGCTACTATAGATGGGCCAAAAATTGTACTGTCAGACCATTCAGAACAGGATAACCGAAAGCACAAAGTGAACTAACACCAAAATAATAAGAATTGAAAGGCACAGTAACGTTATGCAACTAATGAATAATTGAGTCCATTCCTTGCGTAACATCAGGTACCCAAGCACCTTGACCTCCCAGGCAAGGATGCAACATGAAGATTCATTATAATTCCCACCAGACAAATGATATAATGATAGTTTCAAGAAGTCCTCATCCAGCTTCAGGAAAAAGAAAACACATGAAATCAAGCCATTCCACATAAGAAACGAAAACTACCACTTGGGCACAAGAAACTGGACAGTGTGTCCCTTGAAACTCTCATCAAGATTTTAAAATTTTCCTTCCTTAACTATAATCAAATTGTTTCATATGGAGAGAACAAATTATGTCCACCTGTGCTTTGAGATTCTCATCAAGATTCTAAGATTCTTCTTAACTATAATCAAGTTGATCCATACAGAAAGGGAAAAAAAACTACCAATCCACAACAAAGTGGACTGCCTGTGCCTTGAATTCTCCTTAATATTTAAATTTTTCTTTTTTAACCGATAAGCACCCATGCAAGAAGATGATGTAATATGAAAAAAAAAAAAAACTAATCCCAACAGTTTCTATAATACCCGATTTAATCCCTCATCTGAAGTAGAATATGACTTGAATGGACTTATAAGGACTACCTGTACTAACATTAACTTGGACAAAAGCTTTTGGAGTTTATGATTCAGACTCAACAAAGTTAATGGGACAGTGTTTCATTTGGTCAAGACATGACAAATGGTATCCGACTTAGTATTAAGCATAGTGAGAGACCTAGTATTAGATATAGTAAAAGGCAATGGACTAATGGACATGTTACAGTGTGATATGTGTTGGACATGATGAGAGGTTCAAGAAGAGGACTATCCGTGGATTAAACAAAGCCACCACTAGATTGGACGTCACAACGAAAGTAGAAGACATAAGGATTATATGGAACCACCATGTCAGGATTTGATTTTGAACTACGTTAAGTTGCCAAGGATATCAGGCCCTTAAACCTACACTAAAAGTAGAAGACATAAGGGTTAGATGGGTCTCCTAGCACTGACTTTGGATCATTAGTTCAAGCTTAATAAAATTATTGGATCAATTATGTTATCCGACCAAGTTGTGACAGTTTCATTGATAATAAATCAAGACTGATATGGCATATTTTGGTATCGCCCACGTGGACCCAGGCAAGCAGACACGACGATGCAGACGTGGAACTTCAAGTATGATGTGGCGCGCAACACACACGTGGCAGGCAGCCGCTTGCCGCCCCCTCCGTACGAACGACATCATCACGATACAGTCATCTCAGAAAGCTCGGGGTGGCGCCGCGGCGCCAATTCATGTAGGTCGGTCGATGCTCGCACAGAAGCTTAAGCCGACCGCCAGAGGAGCCGGCCACAGTTAATTAACCTCGTACGACTAACTCATCCTCGCAGGTATAAAAGCTAACCCTCCTTAATCAGGAGGGGGAGAACTTTTCGCACATTCAACTCACTCTTATTCCACTTAACGCTAACTTAAGTTTCGGAAGGGTCGAGTCGGGAAATCCCCCTCCCGACCTTGACCTGTGTGCAAGGGTTGGCGACGGAGAAGCAACCAACAAAACTCATAGCTTAACTCAACCCGACATGCACTTTCGCTTCTCGAGTCTCCGCATGGCGACCTTGCACATCCGGGATCGGACCGAACCGTGCTGACTCCTCGGCCACGACGTAAAGGTTCACCAACATTTTGACGCTAAAAGGAGGGCTCGATGTTGCAAGAGTGACCCCAACCGAGCAACCCGAGAGAGTGCCCCGGAGAAGAGCCACCCCCGACTCACCCGACCTTCGGGTTTGGAGGGCAACTCTCACTTCCTTCGAGCCTAGAAGGGAATACCTCAGCTGCGACCTTGAGCCGCTATTGGCGGCTATTCAATGATCTCGAGATGTCGCCTCCCGAGACCATCATGAGGCAACCTGCTATCTCAGCCAAGGCGTTCCTCAACCTCACCCACCAGGTGCAAGCGTTAGCTGGGATGATGCAGACCATCACACCCCTCATACCCCAGCTAGCTCAGCAGACGGTTCTCCCCCCACGGCTGTCGGCTGTGATCCAACCTATGCTCATCCCTACACCTCGCAATGCCACCCTAATCGACCAACCACCTCTGGCTCCAGATGCCCACTCCCCAACCGGGGAGCAATCGAGACACCCGAGGCCAACGGCAAAGCGCAACGTCCCTGTGCCCAAACGCGCTGCCTCGACCTTCCCCAAAGCCAACACCCTATCGTCCGACTCCGCGGACGAATCGTTTTGGGCCCAGTTGCAGTTGGTGAATCGACGCCTGGACGAGGTTCAAAGGGAATTTCATAAATCCGAGGAGCTCAGGGAAAGTATCTCGGGTGGGTCCCTATTTAACCAAGAAATTCAGGACAAGCCTATCCCCCTCAACTTTTGCCTCCCAACGCTGGAGGCCTATGATGGTGGCTCCGATCCAGCGAAGCACGTTGCCACCTTCCGGGCCCAGATGGCCCTATACGACACTTCCGACGCCTTGATGTGTCGAGCATTTCCTACCACCCTCCGAGGCCTGGCTTTGATGTGGTACAGTCGATTGAGGCCATCCTCAGTCTCGTCTTTTGATCAGCTTGCAAGGGAACTCGAGCTTCACTTCTTAGCCAACGCACGACCTAAACCGTCTACGGCCATGCACCTCGGGCTAAGGCAAAAAAAGGATGAATCCCTCTCCCTCTTTGTCGCACGCTTCGTTACCGAGATCTGAGGGGTTCCAGATGCCCACCCCTCTGTGGTTATGCAGGTGTTCTTGACGGCCTATGACCTTCAAGGTTCTTTTGGTCACTGGTCGAGAGACTACCAACAACCGTTCCTGAGATGCTCCAACGAGCCAACCAATATATTGTTGCTAAGGCACTGCTAGCAAGAAAGCGCGAAGAGTCGCACAAGAAGCCCCGCTAGGAGCTACCCATGTGAGTAGATCGGGGAAAGAAGGCCCGCCACGGCGAGGCCGGAATTAAATGAGCCCAAGGTGTGCAGATAAAAAAAAAAGTGGCTCGCTTCAGCAAACCATGTGCTCGAGTTATAAATCTAGGCCCGAGCAATGTCGCTCGGCCAGTCATGTGCAATCAGTCGTTGCTCAGTTCAGTCAATGTCCGAGCAGTTGGTCGGCCAAACATGGGCTCGATTAGTGTTGCTCGACCAAGCCAATGCTCGAGCTACGTTGCTCGGCCAATCCAGTCCCCAGTGCCCAAGTAGTGTTGCTTGGCCAGTCATGTACAATCAGTCGCTGCTCCGTTCATTCAATGTCCGAGCAGCTGCTCGGACAAACATGGGCCCGAGTAGTGTTGCTCAGCCAAGCCAATACTCGAGATACGTTGCTCAGCCAGTCCAGTCTCCAGTGCCCGAGCAGTGTTGCTTGGCCAGTCATGTGCAATCAGTCGCTGCTCAGTTCATTCAATGACCGAGTAGTTGCTCGGCCAAACATGGGCCCGAGTAGTGCTGCTCGACCAAGCCAATGCTCGAGCCACCCCTCGCAGCCAGTCTAATCCCCGAGTCGCATCTCGGCCAGTCCAACACCCGAGCCACGCTTAGCAGCTGGTCCAATACCCGAGCCACGCCTCGCGGCCAGTCCAATGTCTGAGTCGCATCTCGGCCAGTCCAATGCCCGAGCCACACCTCACGGCCAGTCCAATGTTCAAGTCACGTCTCGACCAGTCCAATGCCCGAACCACGCCTTGCGGCCAGTTCGATGCTCGAGCCACCCCTCGCAGCCAGTCCAATGTCCGAGTCACGTCTCGGCCAGTCTTGTGCCCAAGTAATGTAACTCGGCCAGTCCAGCGCCCGAGTAGTGTTGCTCGGCCAGCCCAGTCCTTGAGTTATGTCGCTCGACCAGTCCATCTCCCAAATAGAAGCTTCCGATCAACCGACAACCGAACCACTAGTCCCAGCACGACAGCCAACCCAACCAGCAAAAGGCACTAAGCCATGCCCCGAGCCCCACCACGAGGAACCTGGGGCACGCCTCTTTTGGGGGGGAGAGAATGATAGGGCATATTTTGGTATCGCCCACGTGGACCCAAGCAAGCAGACACGACGATGCAGACGTGAGACTTCAAGTACGATGTGGCGCGCAACACACACGTGACGGGCAGCCGCTTGCCGCCCCCTCCGTACGAACGACATCATCACGGTACAGTCGTCTCGGAAAGATCGGGGTGGCGTCGCGCGGAGCCGATCCCTGCAGGTCGGTCGACACTCGCACAGAAGCTTAAGTCGACCGCCCGAGGAGCCGACCATAATTAATTGATCCTATACGACCAACTCATCCTCGTAGGTATAAAAGCTAACCCTCCTTAATCAGGTGGGGGAGGACTTTTCGCACATTCAACTCATTCTTATTCCACTTAACGCTAACTAACTTAAGCTTCGGAGGAGTTAGCCGGAAAAGCTTCCTCCTGACCTCGACCTGTGTACAGGGGCGGGCGACAATGAAGCAAGCAACAAAACTCATAGCTCAACCCGACCCGACACGCACTTCCGCTTCTTGAGTCTCCGCGTCGGCGAACTTGCACATCCGGGATCGGACCGACTCCTCGGCCACGGCGTAAAGGTTCACCGACAAAGACGATGAGCGTAATACGATGGTTCTCCACGATAATTTCAAATTACATAATGATGATTCGATAGAGTCAGCTACGCATTACGAAATATTTTGTCGTCGGCAAACAAGGATCGTAGACGAGAGAAAGCAAAGAGCATAAGAACATCGACATTGGAAAGAGGCGAACCTGCGGACGGAGACGACGCGAGGGTTCGAGAGAAGAGAGAGCGATGACAGGTCTCCCAGGGGCCGCTGGGTATTCAAAGACAGAGGCGGACACAGCAGAAGGGCCATTTGAGCGGGCGAGCGAAGCGATTAGAGAAGACAGCGGTGGCGATGCCGGCCGAGGCGGAGGAAGGCGAATAAAAATATCGTCCGCCGAAGGTAAGTTTGGAGACTGAAGATCCGCCGTTCAAGACTCGGATCGACGGATCACATTCAGCCACGTGTTTGGCTAAGCTGGGCGGGCTGCATTGAATTGCGTTGGATTCGGTTGGGATGGGTTTGGATAAGACCGATAGTGTGTGTGTATATATATATATATATATATATATATATATATATATATATATATTATAATAAGTTTTTTTTATCTATCATTTTTAAATAGAATATTTTTATTAGCAACTCTCTTTACTATTTATATTCTCATTTTAAAAGCTTTTAATATTTTTAAAATATCTCTTTGATATGAGTGTCTTTACTTATCACTTAATTCTAATAAACTCCTCAAACTCTTTTTTTTTTCTTCTTCTGGCTTTTTGAATATGATCAAATAGCATTAACATAATTAAGATTTTGAAAACAATCGAGGGGGATATAGTTAAGATTCCAATACCAATACTTGAGGGAATGATTGGCGAACAATGAAATGTACTGCATGAAGTAATGGTAATTAAGGGGTTATGAGAAATAAGAATATGATTAATAATTGATGGATTATATTCAATAAAATTATATTTTTTAGATAATTATATAAATTTTTAAAAATATATTAATAACAAAATGGAGATTGTTAATAGCAATCTCGATTTTCCTATATCAAACCCTCTATTTTTAAGATATCTTCATGTGTGTTGGTTTACAGTTAAGAACTATGTCATGAATAATCCAAACTAACACTATTTGTAATATTAGTAGATAAATTTATAATGCATTTTGTTACTAAACTAATATGATAATCATGATTATCAATCTTCTTATAGGTTTTGAAGATTTCCAAAATAATTTATGTGAAGATTTGAGTGATATTGGATGAAAATTATAAAAGTCTTGATTAGAAAAAATGATAAATATTTTTTTTTTTGCTCCGCTTAGTCTCTAAATTATTAAATATCATGACATTTGTATTCAATTAATATAAAAGTATGATAATCAAAATGAGTTGTATATTGTTCAATTATAATATTTTGAAATGAACTTGCCATATTATTTGCTATTGAACCAAGACACTGTAATTATGTTTTGGATTTGGCACTGAGTCAGTTTGGTTGATGAATTAGTCTATACCAACGACATTTGGAAAAAATATCCAGCATCAATGACTAATGAATCTATAACACCTTAACAAAGTGAAGGTTTATACACATTTGATTGATTGAAAAATTTAGAAATATAATATTATATATATTAATATATATTTTGATTATCTTACTAGGATATCTCAATGTGGTATTATAAAATTTCAAGCCTGTCAAATTCTACAAAACGATATCGAGAGTTGTTAGGGAACAAAAGTACCGTGGCTGGTGAGTTAGCACGATTAGGTTCGTAGGCCAATGTCAAGAGCTCCCTGGGGGTGAGCGGGATGATGAGATGGATCTGTCAAATTCTACAAAACGATATCGAGAGTTGTTAGGGAACAAAAGTACCGTGGCTGGTGAGTTAGCACGATTAGGTTCGTAGGCCAATGTCAAGAGCTCCCTGGGGGTGAGCGGGATGATGAGATGGATCGGGTGTTGAATCTCGTATTTTGATGATGAAACCACTCGATATATGTTTATGTTTTAATCTGCGTTTTGAGTGACGCAGGATGCTTCGATCAGGATGAGACAATTAAAGCAGGAAGAATCATGTTGTGCCGGAGGAACATGTCAGAAGATTGGACGTCAGGCCAGTGGAACGGTCGACGTGTCGATAGAAGGCTTTAGGTCATGGATTCAGGCATCGGGCCAAGAAGAGCGGATATTGCGCCAAGGACATCGGAGTTGCGGAGTCAACTGGCCGATTGGGCAATAGGCCGCACGAGAGGACGATGCGCCGAAGAATCGGACAAAGCGTCGAGGGACCAATGACATGCCGGACAACTCAGTTAATTGCTTAGGATTAATTATCTCGATTGAAGTTTTGTTTTAAGTGTGCAGGATTAACTACGACGAAAGTAAGACATGCAGCAGGAGTTGCGCCGGAGTCAAGACTATGATCACGTTGGGAGTTCGAGAGTTCGACGGAAGTCCGGACGGTCGTCGGAGGTTCTGCGGGAACAAATCCGAGAAGTCCAGGAGCTTGCCAAAGAAGCTCGTCGGAACTCGCCAAGTGGATCATCGCAAGTCCAGGAGTTTGCCGGAAGTCCGCAGGAGCATCGCCGAAGGTTCGTCGGATGTTCACCGGAAGATCGCCGGAAGAAGCGATTGACGCACCGGAGCAAGCTACAGTAAATGTCTTAAGAAATATCGTAGTTAGCACAATTGATTAAGTTAGAAATGGGAGGTGATCCCATTAACTTAATCTTGGGGCAATTAGGCC